>JAPYYX010001825.1:0-20761 GCA_030522605.1 Cremastinae sp. B BG-2022a
GCAATTAAAAAATTATCAGTATAATACCATGTAGGTTGTACCACGTGACGTCGAATGGTGCAATTCTATTGGTCGATATTTGGGTCGGAAAAATAATCATTGTTATTCAACTTCCCCAGAGCTGTCTTCTGATTTTTTTTATTTCTCGAAATCTTTCTTCGTCGCGAAGGATATAGAATAGTTGATGAATTTTCGTGTCACGACGTAAAGACGACACTTCCGGGATTCGAGAGCACAGAAATTTAGCGAGAGACAGGCAAAAGATATCGAACGTGTTCCCATTTTCCCTTCAGCGCTGTCTTGACTTTTGTCAGCGGAGAAGAAGACTTTCCGGAGCTTTCGCGTTTCTCAAAACGCGACAAAATATATATCTCCATTCTCTCGGATCGGAGATCGAGCGACTCCCGGTCGAAAAGCCCGCGCGAATCGCTTCTCTGCGAGTGACACGAGAATTTAATCTCGCCGAGCTTCGATAGCGAAACGATGAACGCGATTCAAATAATTCCTTCTTTCTCTATAAAACGTGATTTATATATATCTATATTGATCTCTTCTTAAATTATACATACATATATGTCCATTTCGTTCTGAGTCTTTTTATATTTTTCTCACTTTCATTCCCATCGCTTTTTGCACTGTTCAATTTTTCGCTCGTCTCTAATTCTGACAGCTCGAACAAAAATTCGACCTCAGGATTCAATTACTGGCGAAAACTCGATTTTTTTACCAAATTCCGAATATTTCTGCTAAAAATTGGAATATAGTGAGAAACGTTGTTATTTATTTTTTCATAGCAATTCATGAATTTTTTTTATTATTTACTCATAAATTAAATTATATTTAAAGATTTTAATAACTTTTCTAATAATTATAATAACTAAATCTTGAAATTAATCACTGCCAAAAACGTTTCTTCAACGTAAATATCGTTAATACTTGAAGAATTATTATTTTCCTTTAAAAAAATATGAAATGTCGTAGAGCATTCAAAAATAAAATCCTCAACGATAAATGAGACGAAATAATCGCGGCTATAAATTCGAATGGAAAATAAAACTGAATCCAGTACTTTTTTGGTCGGACGTTTCGGTTAATTAAACGGGATTATTTATCGAGCGAATCAACTCGTTCGCATCATTTTTCGTTCCCTTTTCGCGTGCCAAGATGAGATGCGGGCGGGAATCAAAGAGAGCCTCCAGCGATAGCCTTCGGCGTTTATATACACGCGAGCCCAAATTTTAACGGAGACAAACGATTCGCTCGTTGAGCATTGATATAGTGCGGAATAGGGGAGGCAGGAAGGCTTTTCCGAGTGCATTCGACGGTATTAAGGTTCGAAAGAAGAAAACGAGAAGACGAACGATTTTCCTCTCTCTCTCTCTCTCTCTTTCTCTTTCTCTCCCAATTTTTATCTGTATCTTTCAGTTTCGTTCTCTCTTCGTTCTTTTCCTCGCAATTTCTCTCTCCTTCTTTATTTTTCGCGGTTTTTCTCCCCCGTTCTCTTCTCTTCTCCGTATCCTCTTGGCCTCTTCAATTCCAAGACGGAGCTTTTTTACCTCACTTTGTGTGTTTACGTGGGCTTGAAAGAAGATCGAGGCTCCGCGAATCGCTTCGGATTCTCTTGTATATACACACACTCTCTGGGCCAGAATAGACGAACGATTGGGGAGTAAAAACGTATATCAAGTCTATACCGTTTTCTCCTCTCTCTTACCACAGTCTCTCTCTCTTTTCTTCTCTATTCTTTACTTTCTCCACCCAAATCCCGCGTGCACCTATACGAAACACAATTTCTTACCAGAAGAATTGCGCGGGAGACAGATAGCACTGAAAAAACGAAGAAATTTACGACGGATAACGAAGATCGTTGAAAAAGTGTGGATTAAAGTCGAGAAAAAAATTTGATTCGCTCTTTTAGACGAAATATATAAATTGTTATATTAGGTATATATAATGTGATATATAGTATATAAAAATATGCAATTATCAAAAATAAAATAATAAATGGGTACTATCTAAAATTTTTGCACTGGTTCCTCTAGTAAGAGCCGGGGAGAAAAAGAGCACATACACAAAAAAAAAGAATTTGTCGTGTTCCCAGTATATTTGTACGAAAAACGAGACGGCCTTTCCATCGTAATTTCGAGACGCGGCTTTTGTGCTCGGAAAATGAATTCCGCCTCAACTTTTTTTTCGTAACCCATTTTTATTCATTCGGGTTTCCTTGGAAATTTTCGTGTTGCCGGAATTGAAGCGCGCGTGTCTCTCTCTCGTGCACATTTTATTGTCCCTGGGAACTTAGAATTCACGCTTTTTTCTATTTTCCCATTTTTTATTTAATTGTTTTTTTTTTTTTTTTCGTTTTTTTTCGCGCTTGCACGAGGAAATTTCGACGATGAAAGTTTTCCCCTCTTCGTTCATCACGTCAGAATTCTCGTTCCTCGAAAACCCTTACCGCCATCGTGGATTTATTTCTTTTTTGTTTCTTTTTCGATGTTTTTTCTTTTCTCTCTCTCTCTTCTTTCAACACCAGCACATCAGCTCGCGGACTCTCGGGCGCCGAATGTCCTGGCAAACTTCCAGAGGATCCTTTCCTCACGGTGTACCAAATGCCACCGTCTCTGACCTAGAGAACTTGCAGAAAAGTGTCCCAGCTCGTGACCGAAGGAAAACGTGACCGCCTGAGGAAAAGAGACACTAACTTTTCGTCTCTCGATCGCTTTTCGAGAACCCTTTTCTCTTTCGCTTCTGAGCTAATATCCTCATATCTCAGTTTTGAAAAATTTCTTTATTCCTGCTGACTTTTATCATATCTTTTCGCTCGTCAAATTTTCTTGGGCATTTTTTATGTAGTTTTCTATAATTTTGGAAAATATATTTGGAATTGTGTGCCAAAAAATGATTTTTGGGTGTTATTTTACATGTTTTTATGAAAATAGATTATTATGTATATCTCGAGGAGATTTTATCATGAAATTTTATTTCTGATGTTTTTTAGGTATTACAAATCAATTTTTTCTTTTTCTTCGGCGAAATATCGAAATTCTCGATTTACGACGACTTTCATCTGATAACTCGCAAAATATATATTCGAAATGTAATATTTTTTTCAATCACGTTCGAAAATTGTCCACAATTTGTGATTTTATTGATTCATACCTCGAGATTTTCGATTAAATTTTTTCTTTAGCCACGTATAAGGTCAATTTGTAAATAATATCAAGTGACGATGGTGTCGTGAGCCAAGAGAGCGACTCGAAAAAGCGAGAGTGCATTTGGAAATAAGTATAGAAGTTATCACAGCTGCTGAAACAATTTGTCGAGTACTTTCTTACAAGCAAGGAAGTCGAGGAGAGATTTCGAGATTTTGGGTCGAGTGTCTTTTCACAATCTTGCCTTTGATCTGTACACTGAATGGATTCGTGAGAGGTGGAGAGAAAGAGCAAATATTTGATAAAGACAGACTCGACGAACTCGGAATGAAATATCTTTGTATGTTTGCAGCATTCTCTTCGTATTTATGATGCCATTGATTTTTTTCTTAAAAATAACAAAATAAACAATTTGGCAAATAAACACTCGTCAACTTGGACTATAAATGACTTGTAATTTATTTTTCGTCATATTTCATCAAAATTTGTAAAAAAATAAAAATTTTTTTGTACATTACAGGTTTATTGAGAGAAATGAAAAAATAAACGATTTGACAAATAAACATTCGTGAACTTGGACTAAAAATTTCTTGCAATTTATTTTTCGTCATATTTCATCAAAATTCGCAAAAAAATATAAACTTTTTTGTACATTATGTTTATAGAGAGAACGAAGTAAAAAAGAAACAAAAAAAACAAATAAATTTTCTGGTACGGAATAAAAATCTAAAAATAAAAATAGAACTAAAAATTCGCAGCGTTTGCTTGAAATTGTTAAACTGACAAAAAACATAAATGTTTCGATGCATTATGGTTACAGAGAAAACGTAATAAAAAATGAATGAAAAACAAATAAAATTCAGTAGGGAGTAACAAATAAGAAATAAATAAAAATCCCAATGATAAATAAATAAAACTCAGCGAATTTCCATTTTCGACCAGACAACAGAAAACTGCATCAAATTTCGCATCGAAAGAAATTGTTGGGTTCTCGAATGACGAGAAATATACGAATCGTGGTATTTGCGGTTGTCGTTTCCAATTCGCGGCTTTTAAGTCGTGTAAAAATAAAAATACAGAGGGAAAAGGAGAAATAAAAAGCAAGAGGATAAGAAAAGGAAGAGTTTGCCTGTGGCTTTTTCTGCGGTCAAAACGCTGCCTTGGCTCTTGCCCGACTGATTCAAGAACGCTTCGCCTGTCTCGAGATAGATCATTTTGCTAGAATTAACCGGAGGAGAGAGACAAAAGCGATGGCCGGGAATGCTTTAAATGTTTTATTGATCGCGGTCCCTCTCGAGATGTGATAATCTGGGTAACCATCTGCCAACTAGCGGGGTAAATAGATTCAAGCGAAATTGCATCAAACAAGACCTGACGAGCTTGTGCTCGACGCGCAAATACATACAATCGAATATTAAACGAGAGCAAACTCGTACTCGAAAAAAAATAAGCAAAGAAAAAGCAAACATTGAATTATTTTCTAAAAATGATAATGAAACAATATAATTGTAAAAAACATTCGTTATACAAAAAAAAAGTTTTTCAAAATCGATGTCAAGACAATTTAGCACATGACTAGAATAGAATGGAATTTAAAAATGATAAAAAGAGATTATTTTACTATTTGCCACATAATAATGTTAAAAATATTAATAACAAAATTATATTTTACATCACATATCGAAAAAAAAGACATTATACATATATGCAGATTTGAACTTCAGCATATTTCGTTTCGTCTGGCTCTATCCGACTCGTGTACTGTTTATTCAACATGTTATTTTGTCGTTTGTTATTTCATGGTAATGTTATTTCAAGCTGGAGCTATTCTGATCTGTTTTCTATACATCAAAGAAATTAGTGAATTTTCTATGCGAATGTTAAATTGAGACATCCTTAGAGAAGAAAATGTCTTTCGAATCCAGTGAATCATTTTTAAATTCGATAGAATATTATGAAATATGCAAAAAAATGTGCAAAAATGTCTCATGATTTTTTTCTTTATATAAACGATATCTTTAAATAAAAATAAAAAAAAATCATCGTTTTTAGGTGAGAAAATATTCGTTGATATGTTGTAATGAGTGAAGAAGACTGGTGAAAGTTTCGCGAGTTCGGTGTCTTGCGAAAATTCACTTTGGCATCCTGTAATGATTGTGCACTCAAGCGTCGCATTCCCTGGTAACTTTTAGTGCTTACATCGCGAGCAAGATCTTCCACGGAAAGGCTTTACAGAGGCTAACACACCCCATTGACCCAGAAGACTCCTGATGCACCAAAGGACGAGTTTATATATTAACGCGGTGCTGGCGAACGCGTATTTCTGCCTCCCAGAGATGCCTGCTTCGCCCTCTCCAGGTCGAGCTTAGAAGCGTAACTGCCCCAGGTGCTCTCCGCGTATTCTACAAATAAAACGGATATACACCGCAGGTTTATTCTATATAGTACGTCTCGAAATTAATTTTCAAAATTTCAATTTCAATTTGAGTCGAAAAAATTGTAGACTCAACCGGAATGAAACACGAAAATTTCATCATTCTGCTCAACCAACAGAATTTGACGAGAAAAATCCCCTTGACCCGAAGAGTCTTTTATATTTATTTAATCAAATTTAAGTAAAATTTTCAAAAAGTAAAAACCTAAAATTTTCACAAATTTCCATGTTTGAATTAAAAAACCAAAAATTCATCTTACCTAAACATTTTAATTCTCATTTTCAATTATTTTAATCATTCTAATGATTCTTTGGTTATTAACAATTGTTCTCTAACTTCACTGTGACCTCAAACAAAACTGTTCTAACAATATTAACCTGACGTATACACAAGCCAACTTCGTCGTCTTCAATAAAGGCAAAGAGTATTAAGCCACTCGGGTCAACTTTGAAAATCTCACCGGTCGACATATTTCCTCCCTTTCTTGTTCTCGCGGTTTTCTTTCCTCTCCAGGCTTCGATCTTGAAAAGTTTGCGAGCGATCAGAATGGCTAATTAGCACGCTCGGTATATATATCGAACGCCTCGTACATACGCATGTATACATATAAAAACAAAGGATCTACAAGCCCGTAACTATATAAACACATAACCATTTATACATAATGTAACGACGTTTATACACACGCGGACCCTTACGGCGTGTTCGTGAAGTTGTCGTGTTTCGGTAGCTCTCCCGCTAAAGGTGTACACCCTTAGGCATTGGCAAAAGCTTCCGCTTTCCTACTCCGGTTGGATGGTATTTTCAAGTAAGAGAGCGGCTGCGTTCTCGATCGCTGCATCGCGAGAAGATGAGAGAGAAAACTTGGAAGAGAGAAAATAAGAGAGAGAGAGAGGAAAAAGGGAAAGCGTGATAGAGAGAGAGAGAGAGAGAACGATAAGAGGAGGAACGGAGAAGAGAACGAAAAGCCATAGCAAGGGGAGAAAGAGGGAAGGGGGATAAAAGGGGGACTATAAAACGGAGTGGGGCTCAGATGGGCGGGTGGTTGGATTCGCGGAGGGCGAACTCGATCCGCGAGAGCAGTACGCACGCGGACACCGAGTCATACGCTCGCTTCCGGAACCTAGTTTCGATAAACGCGCTCACCTGTCCGCCCCGCCGCTCAAAAACCGCCGTCTTGTGTTCTAGCTCGTTTCAAAATGTAATCGTCGCTTATCACACGTTGTGGATTTAACCGTAACAACGACCATGAATCGGAGACCGAGGAATTTTTTCGTAAATCATGCGCAGGGCTACATAATCTTGATTTTACGTTATTTTGTTCATGGATCAATGGATAAATAATGTGTGGAGTTGCGTTGATCATTTTTTTGTGGATTGATTAATTGTTGATTGTTTTTAATCATTATTTTGAGGAAAATCAATTTTTTGGGCTGTCTGGTTCAATAATAATAACAATAATAATAATGACACACAACAATAATAATAATGAAAAGTGAAAAAATCGTGTTGAACAATCAAATTATTCAAATTTGCTAAAAAAGTCAATTTGTCAGCAATGACGATATTTTTGTCAATGTTTAAAAAATGTTCGTACTCATGAAAATCTCTTACGTTCAGGACGAAAGAGCTCCGGATGAAAGTGTCGGAATTATCCAGGATTTTGCCAATATTATTTTTTCAAGGAAATTCGATCGAGCTATTATAATCCCTGACCTGGGTCAACGTTCTCTCGTTTCTCGATCATCCTTTCTCCTTCCTCCAATTCCAGAACCATTTTAGATCTCCCATTAACCTCGGGATGAAATCTTTTAATTTTGAGAATTTCCTGCCATCAATTATTTATTACGATTAGCTTTATGGAGGGCTTGATTAACCTATTACAGCTTCGACGTTTCCTTCCTCGACCATTCTCGATACAACGCCAAACTTGTTATTCACTTTATAATTTAAATGACCGCCACGTTAAAGTATACATCAGCCGTGTTTGATTTCAATCCTTTTGAACCGCATTAACAACGTTTCAGTCAAGACTTGAGAAATTATCCATTTATGATAGATATCGAGACAATGTAATATTTACAAAAAATATAAATTAATATTGAATTTTTCAATATTATTGCAAAATACTTTATTTATCTAAAAATAAATACAGTGTTTTCAACTTGTTAATATTTTATCCCTAGTTGTGTCATGACATGGAATGGTACATGATAGAGTGTTCCATAAACGACATTATGATATATCATGATATTCACTGTTCAATAAGTGTATTTGGATTAATTTTTTTCTGCAAATCATCTTCTAATGATCTATATTAACAGTCGAATGTATTAAGTATCAATTTTGTTTTAACACGAGTCAGCTCATTCTTAAGATACAAATTTCATGAAATCTACCATTAAGTTTGTGCAAGGACTCTATTAATGTCATTCCTACCTTGAATGAGAACGATTAACGAGAATTGATACGAATTTACTAATCAACATATTGGAATTTATACTTCTGGGAATCATTATAATGGTCCAGAACTAAATTAGCAATCAAATTTTAGTTAACACTACGTAGATATTACTTTCCAAATGCGCAGTTGATGAAATCGGCTATTGAATTTGGCAATGATCCTTATGGATGTCGTTTCAATTCTAGAATATTTCGTTACGACTGCTGTGTACGTAGATTACCCTGTGAAGTGTGCTCATTTGTAGAAACTGATTGGTATAAACTGTACTAATGAGTGCAGTCTATAGACATCAGCCTGCATAGTCTAAGGTACTAATGAGTACATTAGACTGTAAGTACACAAGACTGCGCACAGTTTGTCCTGTATTTACTTCTTGATACACCGATCAACGTTTTTAAATCAACCATTTCTGGAAATCATATCATAATGGTCCAGATCTAGGTCAACTTCAACTTTTAATTGACCCCTTGAAAAAATTTTCAGGAGATCTGTATTCGATTGAAGTGATTACTAAATTTGGCAAATTTTTCATTGATGTCCTCGGCATTCTTCTTCTCGCGTTTGAAATGTGCCGAATCAGAGTTTGCTGCGTCTGACCTCTTGCAACGTCATTACGGTTGGAAACTTCGTATAGGCGAACCGCAGCCTCTCCTCGATTCCTCGAGCTTTCCGTTGTTCTTGTTTCGCTCAGTGAAACTCGAGTGTAGTTGTCACACATTTGAATTACTCGTGCTACGAACACCTTTTATGACTCCGCATGGATGAAATCTTTACTAAAACCAACTCTCCCAAATCCCATTTGTTTTACAACTTTAATTCAGTCCGTGGTCCACTCAACACCTATTGAAAAAATGCTTCAACACTCTTGATATCGATAATGCGTTTAAGAAATGCTGGTATGGATTATTGTTAATGTTCATATATAAATGAATTCATTATCATCAATGAAGTTTCATTCTTCATCTTCAATAAAATGTAGCAAACTTATTTATTTCTGCAGTTTCTAATATTTATTTTTCCTATACTATGATCATTATTTATCAACCGGCATTGAAAATTCCAACGATAGAAAAATTCTTCATTCATTTTTAAATGACTGGCAATCGTCTGGTTTTTCCGCCGTCTAGCCAAGTAACGGTACCTCAGTGTAATGGACTTACGAGCACGTCGAGTGGACCTTCTGCGAAAGGCTTTCGAGAGAAGGGTGGTTGATTAGCCACGTTCGTATGTGTCGGCATATTCGTGTACTCGGGTGCATAATTGGATCGTTGGTTGAACAGTGTGTCCGGGGAGCCCTTTGTATACTTGCGACGCTATCTCTTTTTATCTTCACGTTCAAAGTGAATGCGAGCGGTTAAGAAATATAAAGTATTCTTCAAAGGTTCTGATCCGATGTGTCATCAATCAAAATCAACGTGCCACCACTCTTAATTCGTCCTCAAAGTAATCTAGATTTCTTCTCTTCGCAAAACATTCAATTGTTTGTTCTACTAGATAAAATTGTATTTTTATTCAAGTCAGCATTTATTGTAATTGAATATTGTAATTTAATGATTTTTCGTATACACTTTCTACTAGATAAAATTGTATTTTTATTTGAGTCAGCATTTATTGTAACTGAATGTTGTAATTTAAAGACTCTTCGTATATATTTTCTTTGCGAGAAAAAAACCACTATTTGACGTTTCATCAAAGACGAAGCTGCAGGAATTTAGATGCGGAACTGCGAATGTGAAGTATACGACGGATGGGATTGGAGGCTGAATAGAACGCGTGCGGACAAAAGAAAGTCACAAAATCAGGTACCGGGTAGGGAAAAAGCGTTGAGAGAGGAAGAGGAAAGACCGTTTCAGTTTACTTTCTGTATCGCGCGTTGTAATATTACGTGTAAACGCAGCCTCTGCACGCCTCTGACACGGGTAAGCTCTTTCCATGTTTAAGGCGCATGATAATTTATGCGCGCGAGGAGGTTAAGAGGGAGAAAAAAATTGCGAAGCGGGCTCGGCTGGGGTGCACAATGAGAAACAAAGCGTTCCCGGGGCTTTTCCTCGCACGTGATGGGGAAAGTCTCCCTGCAGTCAATTAAAAATATATCTAGGCGCAAAGGAAAAGAGTAAAAGCGGAACTTCCCCGTATGGGCGTGCGCGAGCAAGCCCGAGTTTATTCTTGACACCGTAAAAAATGCGGAAACCTATTCAGAGCTTTTCGCACTTAATAATTAAAGGATGAAAGATCAGTGAATCTAAAAGATAAATGGTGCAGAGATGAGGACATAAATTATGCGACGTGAAAATTTCGAAATTTTGGCTGCAAGATCTCAATGATTTTTGTAGGTTTGTTTGAAATTTATGAACATGTTTGAATTCTTCATGATTCAATTCGCGCTGTTGGTGTAGTCAAGTTACGCTTCTGATGTAACGTTCTAATTGGATCATCAATACCAAACGATCTGATCAAATCGAATATGGTCTTAATAAGGTAGTTAATAGATGCCAATCTCAATGATCGATTGATGAACCTTTTGGGATGGTCCCAGTGTAGGTACATTTGATATTGGATGATAGAATGGCATTTAATGCAACATATGTTAGGTTTCTAATGCAGAAGTTCATAAATGCATTCAGGACGTCAATGCCAATCCTTATTCATGTTCGGTTGCTGCACCTACAGCAAACAACTTGAGCGTCAAACAAAGAATATCTTTAAAGGAATATCAAAAAATAGCCATCAAACGAAATTGGTCACTTGAATTAACATTTTGGTCTATGTCAAAGCAAACGAACGTGAATCACAAATGTTTTTTTTTACTGACCAGTTAAGTTTGATGAATTTCATTTTAATAATATAATATTCAACAACCGATTAAGGAGGGTCGGTACCAATTCTCCGGCTTTCTGCGTTAAAAAGATGGGATATTAAAAAATGTAGAAGATTTTATAGAATTTGGTGATAATGTTCTTTGATCTCGAATATGAACATTTTCAATTTTTTTTTAGATTTTTTTGCTTGGTTTTTGAATAATTCAACTTTGAAATTTACGTGTATAAGCATAGCTTTCATGGGTATATAGGTATATACATTCTATGCATAAGAATTCGGATTTAATCGTGAATAACTCTGGAACTAAGTAGACGAAAAATCTGAAAAAAATTTGTGTCTTCATATTTGATGCTGAAGAATGCACTCACCAAATTTTATTCAATTCTCTACATTTTTGTTTAGCTGACGACCCTCCTTAAGTAATTTGGCAACCAATAGCCATATTCGTAAAAAAATTTGATTTTTTGACTCCCCGTTTACATTGATCACAGATCTTTTTATTTATGAAAATGCAAGAGTACACTTTATCCAGGATTTCATGAATTGCATAGCATTTAATCTTTTTTACGACTTATACAGCCCTTATGAAAATATAACTCAGCGACGAGGCATTGAATATCTACGTCTCGCAGTCTCGCATTTCACGTGTACTCTCGGTGCGATGACTGCGTGGATTCTTTCACTCCTTTTTTATTTTCTTTCTTTTCTCCTTCTCGGCTCCCTCGCAGCTATCCTTCCAGTCAAAGAACCTTCTGTATTGTCCGTGCACGACAACGTTAATGACCTCTCATGGACAGCCCTCGGAGGCACGCGTTAAGAATCCCGTCGTCATCCTCGTTCCGCGTCGCAGAAACAATGCGAGCAAGGAAAAAAATTATCCGCGAGTGCTCTTCCTCCTCCTCCTCCTTCATCTTCTTCTTTTTCTCCTTCGCCTTCCTCTTTTCTACTTTGTTATCTTTATCTCTTTTCATCTTACTACTCCTCGGCTTTTCCGCACTTTCCACTTTTTTCCCATTCGTCACAATTTCGATCCCTCAGCATTTTTACGCTTTTTACGATATACTTTCGAAATCCTCAAAATATTCTCTTTTGAGAATTCCGTAACCGGAAGTGCACGTCGTTTGCTCGTCAAACCGAATTCGAGATCAGAAGATATTTCCCTGGAAAAATGCTTGATATGCTAATCCGTATAAGAGGACGAGTTTGAATCCATGCAGAAAATAGTTCACGATATGAAAAGACTTGCAGATTTTTTTTTTATAAAGTGCGAGATAAATTACTAAAATTATTTTAATTTTATATCAACGTTAATTTAATTAATAAAAAGTATTTTTGATCCCTTCGTGACTTTCGCCCTCGTAATTTCTTGTGTAAAATTACACCCGGGGCGTTATTTTTCCAACATTTTCATTCTGCCCAGACTCTCAACGTATTTTTTTTACCTGTTCCCGTTTCCCATCATAATATTCTCGTACGCGTTTTATGCTATGTTTTTATTCCTCTTTTTCCGCCTCATTCGCGCAGTTGCATCGCTGACTTAATAAATCATGGACCCGATGTTGCTTCCTACCGAGAAAATGTGTTTCCTGCACCGTGGAACACGGGCAATCCCATCATTTTTTGTCCCCAGCCGAGTCTCCCTATTCTTTTCTTCCTAATTATTCTACAAATGATTAAGCTCGAGGTCGCTGCCTTTCCGCTTTATTATTACTCTCCATTTTTCGCATTTTGTATTTTTATACCTCGCTTCGTTTTCCACAAATCAGGAGTAAAAATAAATCCTAACAAGAATTTCTCAAACTCTTGTTTTCTCGACCTCGAGATATTAAAACTAGCAATTCAAAATATACTTAAAATCAAAAGACACCAGAAATTTTTACCAAAATGAACGATTTCAAAAATTATTTTATTAACATTTTTTAAATTTTTTTATTATTTATTATATTGATCTGATCCTCTGATCCTTATCCTTACAGTTAACTAAATACTAAATTTTCTTCATCCTTGACCAAATGGTATCGCAAATAAAAATTATTAAAAATACAAGAAAATTCGTCCTCGCACGTCGTCTTCAAGCCACGACGTGGCCGGTGAGGAAGAAAAATTCCCTCTCGATATATATACAATCGTTAAAGAGACAAGAAAAGTGCAATATCTTCGTTATTTCACGAGCAACAAGACCCAGCATTCTCCAGGGAAAATATACATGCGGTGACAATTGCAGCTGAGGAAGAGTCGAGTAGAAGTAAAAGATATAAGACGACCAACGTCGGGCGCCACTCAGTCTTGTCTCGTTGTTATACACCCCGATACCATTCAACTTCCTTTTACAGTCTTGGCTGCTGGCCCGCATAAACCTTCCCCTCGTTCCAATCTCGCTTCCCACTTTTTTTTTTAAATTCTTAAATGAACTTCATTTTTTGAAACATTATTAATTTTCCTTTTTCATTTCATAAGCTACAAGTTTCATTTTATTCGCTTCATCTTCCGCTATCGTCGTTCTATAAATAATTATCCTTTACCTTGCATTTACTGAGCGAAGGTGATCGGAGTATTGAGCTTTTATTGATAAAATAAACAAATTCAAAGTAAAGGATAATTCATCACTTTTATTTATTTTTTATTATTCTTGAATATTTCGTTCTAATTATTATGGAGTCTTTTACATTCGCTTTTATAATTTTTTTATTCACTGTACTTGAGTAGTAAGTTTTATTTACTTTTGGTAGGAAGTTGAAATTTAAATCTGATTGGAAAAACACGTTTTAAATTGATCTTTATACAGTCAAGTCCGTTTATTTTTGTCGCTTACTATTTTAAACGATTTTTGCAGAGCTTTTATAAATAAAGCTCTCTGAGTTATATTGTGTGGTGACGGTATTTAACATAAATTTAAAAAAAATATTGAGATCTGTGAGAAAAACGAAGGAGAGTAGAAGTTTCTGTCAAATTTGAACAGGGCGTTGACCAAGGACGACTTTACGTTTTTGGCACTCATACCCGGCGACGGTACTCAAACAAAAGAGCCAAGAACGTACTCCGAATTGTGAACGCGCGAATAGTCGTACTGGACCTTCCTCAAGATCGCTCATAAATAATTTGACAGATTTCTTATCTCAAGAAACCTTATAAAAAATTTGCAACTTATGATTTTCATTTTTTTGAAAAAATTCGAAATTTTTCAAGTACAAATACTTTATCATTCTGATTTTTTACTCACGCTGAACGATTTTTTTAAAATCAGATATTATTTTTAATTCTAAAATACATTTTCAGCAGTGACGAAAATTCACTGACAATTTTTATCTTCTATGAATTCGCTGAATATATTTTTATTTAATTTATAATGAACATGTGTAACGCATGGAAAATTTATTAAAATCAAATTTCAATTTTCAAAAATTTATCAAAATCAATTTTCAATGTATTTATTTTATTTCTTTGTCAGCATACAATTTGTCTCACATATATTTTATAAAAATGATGGAATTCACTCGCAATTATTATCATCACACTTTCACAAATATTCTCTCCGATTTTATATTACAGTTCTAAACCAAATATTTGATACGATCAAGATACAAAATGGAAATAAATTTTACAAAAATCTTTTGCTGATACAATTTCAACATTATCGTCACTATTATTTTATTTCAGTCTGTTAAATAAATGTTCGAAAAGCAGATAACGAGAAAATTGGCGCAAATTTGTCGAATGATGGGAAATAAATTGGTGAATTCAGTATTTGATTCTCGCGGACGTTTTGCGCGGGGACAGAGTCGAGCTCCTTCTCCAATCTCGAGGAGCTTTCGCGATTCTCCGCGAAGGATCGGGGTCACGAGAATTTGGAATACCAATGAGAACACATATTACGTACACGTACGAATGCAGACCCGAGTGTGACTCCGGAATTCCGTAGCCTCTAGCAAAATACTGAGCTCCCTCAGATCTGAGAGGAGCTTTCAAGAGAGAAAAGGGAGGGAGAGTACACTTCGGCGAGAAGGATTCTCGCCTCGTCCATTAACGATTATTCAGGAAATTGTTCAGTTTGCCAATCGATAACTGGCGGAATATATTTTCCAGCTCGGTCCTTTAAATTTTTTCACGCTCTTGATCTCTCACACTTTTTTTTTACTCTACATTTTACTATTTTTTATCGAGTCGAACTTTCATCCTGATTGTAAATATTGATGAGTGATCGAACGATTCTAGTCGAAAAATTTTTGTCGTAACAAGTGGGAAAAAAAATTACAAAAAAATAATCTGACATTGAGAATTTTTCAAAGTAATTGATAAACATCAACAAATTCATACGATTATATTTTTAATCATGTAGAAAATTTCGAAAATTTACGATTTTGAGGCATACTAAACTATTTTACGAATTATTGATAATTTTTTCAATTATTTTATTATTTTTTAACAAGAGAAAAACGTACCAGTATAGGATTGTTACCGATCGAATCACTTATAAATCACGTTGAAAATCTAATACTTGAAAAAAAAAATCAATAAGATCGATTTGCTCTCTAATGTCGTAATTAGCCGAATCGTTGCAAGATTCGAGCACGAGCGTCGATCGATCACCCTATGTTTCTCGCTCTGTAATCTGGAAATCTGTTTCTGTGCGAATTTCTCGTCGGACGCTTACAGGAAGATAATGGCAGCTGGGACAAGTGGAGGCTCGCCAGGTATTCACAATGCTCGTTTGTTCACGGCGAGTCGGTCATGAGTGCGCCGCGAATAGCTCGCGCCTCGTTGCGTCCCTCGAACGGCCTCCGTACGTACAATTCCGCCCGGCAAACCGGAACGTCCTCCGGCCTCTCCGCGCTGAGCTTACCGAGTTTCCAATTTCAGGCAACGTGTTTGCTCGCGAGCCAGAAACCAAATTTCCACTTCCTTTCTCTCCCCGCTTTAAGCTTCCTCGCTCGTTGAAAATTGAAAGCTTTCGCTTCCTATCACAGCCTTTTTTTTCATTCCCATCGAAAATTTTTCCGTCTGTGTAGGATTTCTCCATTTCTCTACCTTTCTCTTTTGTTTTCTCGTTGATAAAAAAATTCGTACTTTGAATTTTGATATTTCTCACTCGATTTTTTGCACCTGCGTATCGTGAAACAAAATTGTACATTGAATTCTGATATTCTTCTTTCAAGGAATACATTCATATTCATTGGTTTTCACGGAAAAATTTTGTAAACCGAATTTTGATGTTTCTCGATTTTGTTCTACTGAAGCCAGAAATGATTTCTCGCGCAGATATTCGATTAAAAAAGAAATTCAATTAATCTGTTGATCTTACCATTGATGGATTCACTCAAATAAAATTTACTTATTTTAATATTAATTCGATAAAGAAAAATATTTGGTCAAAATGTGTTTTCAAATATTTAAGATGGCGTGTTATAAAAAACATTTTAAAAATTCACGGATCGTCAAAACGTGGACATATTGCCCAGAGAAATAAAATTTGCAGCCATTTGTTCGCTGGTTGGACTCGCATGTGGTGCACACCGTTAACTTGGCTTTAAACTCGAAACCATACAGTAGCGAGAATGCTGAATAAACGAATTTTGTACTCCGCTCAATCTCCGAATATTCAGTTTCAAAGCTGCCCGACATATTCGCGATACGGAATTGCAGAACAGAATCTCAATGCACATTCGAGAACAGAAAATATGTATCAAAATGAAGAAACAAATTATTTATTTTTTATTATTTTATTTAATTTCCTTTCAAATTTATTATTTTTCAATAAATATGTGTTGCAATGAAAAATTGTTATAATTTTCGAAAATTACATTCAGTTCAAAAAAATATACGAAAATTATGATCGATCAGAAAAAGTGTGAACATTTTTTCGTGATCGATCACAGCGTATCGTAAAATAATCAACAAACTAAAAGTCAATCGTCAAAAAGTCATACGAATAGAGTTGTCTTTGTAGTAATGAAATTATTGACAGGGGAGTAATTTCGTGCGTGGTCTTCGTGTGCAGGACAAGCGTCTCCGGATTGAATTCCTCTTTGCGGCGAGCGATTGGAATAACACACAGGGGCTTGCATTGAGATGGAATAGCGCGAGACCGTTACCAATCTCCGTGTGCATGGAGTGCGGTCAAACGATCTGCGCGTAATTGAGAGCCCATATCCATACGAGCAATCGTCCGAAGCTTTCTCTCGATGATGCGAGCGCTCACGACTCTCGACCAAAACTCCATTACGATCAACCTCAATCCTCAATAACACGAACTTATTCTTCAACTAATGTGTAGGACGTAATTCGAATGATTTTTGTAATAATTTGTCTCAAAATTGCTGTGTTATATTTTTTATAAACAATTAATGTCATCAATTACTAAATAATAACTAAAATATTGGTAAATTTTTCGAATATTCAGTTTAGTATTGATAATCATGAAAAAAAGACATCACGTGTGCCTTATGACGTCATAATGCATCACGCATCATAATCATATTTAGCGATGTATGTGCCTGGTGGCTTCAATTTTCTAAAAATGGAGCGAAATTTTCGTTCCAGGAAATAAAGAATATTTTATTTTGCTTACGAATCCACGAGGGACTTCTCTACTCGAAATGTTTCATCAGAGTAGGAGAAATATTCCACCGCTAATTCTTATAGTTAAACATGAATCCGATTTTTTTTATTTATCTATACCTTTTTTACTCGACTTTGTTATTTACCCTTTAAAATCCTGGAAATTGGTTGTGGATGTTCTCGTGAAATGTTCAAAGTTGAGGCAACATTCGCAAATGTTCTCGTGTACTAAAAAGTCACTATTCCAGTCCGAGGATCAAAGAGAACTCCTTCGGATGAATTTCTCGCTCTGCTTGAGACTCCGTACGCACGAAAAGAAATCTCAAAAATCCGTTCCTAGAGCGAGAAAATTGAAATCCGGTCGGCGGCGAAAAATATCGGTCAAAGTTCAAAAAGTGTTTCGAGGCACGAATATAAGGCACTCCCGCGCGCTGAGAAAACTCGGTATTAGCTAACTTTCTTCGTTTCGGCGAGGAAACTTCGCTTTCTTCGAGCGTATAATGAATCTCTTCACAGCGTCATCCTTTTCTCATATCTTTTTACTTATTTCCTAGCTTCAACTTGGACTTTACTGGATACTTTTGTAAAGAAACGATCGTATCGTTCATCTTTATTCTTTCAACACCGGAAAAATATTTTTAATCATTATCGAAGCGTTCATGGCTTAGAATATTAAACAATAATTGGTAAATATTCGAAAGTGGGACTCCACCGAAAAATCGAACTAAAAATTACTTGCAGCAGCGGATATTCAATTTTTTTATGAAAAATTTAATAAAATGAAAAAAAATTATTTTTATTCTTTTATTCGTATACGGAAAATATAATTTTGTTCTACTCGATTTGGCTTCCATTTAGTACTGTCAAGCATGGATTTACTCTCTGTTTTGACGTGGCCTCAGGCAATATGTATTAACCAGCATGCATATGACATTCTGTGCTGTCCTCTATACGTCATTGCGCAGTTTCTAATTGGGACCAAGTTTATATAACTCTTGATCGGGAGTTTTCAGGATTTAACAAACAGTATTAGCAAATCTTTGATCAGAAATATATAAATTTTAAAAAAATAAATATCGAAAGGTAATCTAGATCAAAGTTAATATGACAAATAACTGAATTTTACAAAAAAAAATTATTCTTCACACATGAAATTTATCCCAAAACGATTTTGAATGTATTTAAATGGACCGTTTCAGAATACATATTCATTTTTTTCAAACGTTTGATACGTTAAAAAGAGAATTGTCGATTTAAAAAAAAAGGGATTATATTCTCACTATTTTTTAAAAAAAGATGTTTTTCGTATAAACGAAAAACTCCGGTAAACGAGAAAAAAGCGTAAAAGCTCTTTGTTTTTTAAATAATGTTCGGTTGGCCGGATGCGAGAACAAAAAAAATCCCAGTCAAAATTTCGTTAACCGTGATTTCTCGTTGCCGCGTTTCTGCTGAATGGAAATTCGGTTGCGGCACAGCGAACGAACAATCGTTTTGTTTTGCGCGCGGCGAGAGAAATTTCACGTGCGTGAAAAGTTGACTGTTTCCTTTTTTCGTCTGCGTCGGCGATAAATGTGAGCGTTAACCCGGAATCAGAGATGACGAAAAAAGTATACTCGTTGGGAATACATTGATTAATTCCGATAAAATTGTTTCATACCCACTAACTTCATTTTAAAGCGTCGAACGCCACGTGCGAGTTTTGACAAACAAAAAAAATAAAAACTTCCACTCGTGTTAGAGGTTTTTATTTCTCAAAAAAGAACACTTTCTAATTGATATTATTTTTTATTTTCATCTATAACGATGAATTTAAAGTTACAATTTTTTTTTTCGATCGATTTTTCGGAAGATTATTCCACGAGTAAACATCATTAGTGTAAAATGTAACCCGACAGATTTTTTGTATTCACAAAATGTAAAGAAGAAGAGAATAACGGAGATTCGTGTAAGAATAAGCGAAAACAAAAAGAAGGACGTAAAGAAGAAAGTAAAAAGAGATTTTTTAGTCAAAGGGTTGAGAAATGTGCATAAATTATACTCAAATGCCGTATAAATGGTGAAAACGGGTTCGAAGAGAGAAAGAGAGAGAGTTCAGTGTGTCAACCTACTCGACTTTCTGGCCTCGTGATCTCTCGACGCGCGCAACTTGACCTCGAATCGAGACGAGGTTTATCGCTCGTGCGTTTTAACAATCTAAACGTTATCCCTGTTTTTCCCAATATACTACACACGCAATCGTTGGATCTTCAAACCGGAAATTGAAGTCCATTTCGTTGATGACACTTTATCAAGAGGCGGACCGATAACTCCATCGAGAGGTTTTCACGACCGACCGTCGTGGTTTTATTTTATTGTAGTATTTTTATTTAAAAACCTTATAACATTATTCAAATCGAGTTTCGTTTACTGCAAATTTTTTTGAAAAATAAAAAAAAAACATTTATTAAATATAACAAAAAATGCTGAATAATCATTTTTTTTATAGAGTTTTTTTCGAATTTTTTTTTCAATATCCGAAGTTGCGTCATTTGTGAAAAAAGTATTTACATAAATCAGTATTTATAAAATACTAATTAATCGTAAATAGCAAAATATTGAACTAACAATTATCAACGCAGTAGTCGAATAATAAAAAAGTTCAAAAAGATTTTATATTGAGCCAAAACCAAATTAGAAATCGCGATATATAATGTTGACGCCCTACTTGTGATCATTATTCGCGAAAATGCACCCTGCAAATTCAATTATGAGCCCTTTGATGCTTTCGTGTACATACACTCCATAAAAATCACAGTGCGCTGATATACGCAGGCGAACACGTGATGCACGGAAAATAGATTGAGACAACATTCACCGAGAGTATAAAAATTCTCCCTCATCGACGATTTTCGCTATACACTTTTATATACCTATCATTGGTGGTTGACTTTTTTTCTATTATTATGTCACATCGCGAGTGATTCGAATCATCCACTCGAGAATTTCTTTAGAAATATGTATAGGGGAGACCGGGGCAAGACGGCTCCCCTCAAAAATTTAGTAAAAAAAAAATTTTTTTTTTTTGTCAAATCATGTGTAATATGATGTGATCACACTAATAAAAAATTTTTTTAACCGAAATTTTCTTTTGTCAAAAAATTTTTTTTTGTCAAATATTTTTTTTGTGTAATATGATCATATTACACATGATTTGACCAAAAAAAAATTTTTAGCGTTTAAAACGATAACTAGCTTTCCAAAGCTAATATTTGGCGGTAATTTCAAATTCAAATTTTATTAAACTACATTATTTCCACTACAAATAAAAAATTATTCGATGTAGGATAGGGGGGGGG
>JAPYYX010001826.1:0-20755 GCA_030522605.1 Cremastinae sp. B BG-2022a
TTGACACTTTGTCGAATTTTCCATTTTTCGAAATGTAAATACGCTCTCAAAAATGTCAAAATTGACACTTCATCGAATTTTCCATTTTTCGAAATGTAAATACGCTCTCAAAAATGTCAAAATTGACACTTTGTCGAATTTTCCATTTTTCGAAATGTGAATACGCTCTCAAAAATGTCAAAATTGACACTTTATCGAATTTTCCATTTTTCGAAATGTAAATACGCTCTCAAAAATGTCAAAATTGGGACTTTGTCGAAATTTTTATTTTTCGAAATGTAAATACGCTCTCAAAAATGTCAAAATTGACACTTCGTCGAATTTTCCATTTTTCGAAATGTGAATACGCTCTCAGAAATGTCAAAATTGACACTTTGTCGAATTTTCCATTTTTCGAAATGTAAATACGCTCTCAAAAATGCAAATCACGTATAACCTCTTCGCAATCATACATTCGGTTTCCGAATTTCGTTTTATCGAAAAAAATTATTACAAACAATGAAAGGGTACAAGTAATTTTTAAATGTCTTAATGCATAAAGTATAATTTTTATGTGTCATCAAAAGTAAAATGTGCGATATCACAGACGCGCTGTAATTTTAACTACATTGCAGAAAATTTGCTCGTCTCGATGATTTGTAAGTTGCATTTTTTTTGCTCGCGATTTTCTTATTTTAGAAACTTTCGAGCCGGATCGGAATAACGTTCCGCTATTCATTAAATTTTGAGTAAACGAATAAAAAATATCGGATGATGTGACAAGAAAAATAATAATGGAGGATATTATAAACGATCCAGAGTTCAATTGGCTTGTGCGGGCTAGCATAAACGCTTACAATATTTACGTGACAATGTTCCATTTGATAATGCACGACTCGGCAGTAGATTTCGACGAGGAAAATCAATGTGAGAAATTATTCAATGTTGAAACAAATTTTTTTAAAAATTATCTCAAATTGAAAAACATTTTTGTTTTATATTCTATTAAATAAATAATTTTGGAATATTTTTGACATTTCTAATCGCAGACGAAATTTGCTATCCTCTGTTAATGGCTGCAATCGATCTGATCGTTTACCTCAGTATGGAGTAATTAATTCAAATAAAGGAATAAAAAAGTTGAGATATAAAATTCATTGTTCATCTCGCTTTTCTTATCGAGATTTTGGGCCGAGGAAATTGGTAAACAATCGCATAAGTTTCGTTTTTTTCCTTATTGGGATATTGTAAAAAATATTCAAAACTTATATTTAAAGTTGCCTTGGTGACACATTTCCAATCCAAGAATTGTACAAATACATTTTTCATTCCTTATTTTATATACTTGTAACTAATCATTTTCACAACGTTTTTTTTCCTCCTCTCACAATTCTTCAAAACGGAAGTCTGCAGGGGTACGAGCATCTTTCTTCAGAGATTATAAAATTTACAAGCACACACACTTTCCATTTGTACTTAAAAAAAAGTTCTTTGAGTCATAGAGAATAAAATCTCAAGTAAAATTCATATTTATTCTGTAAATTAAAAAATGATTTCAATTCATGATTACACAAATACAGAACGAAAGAATGGATTCCATTTCACTAGCAAATAATACACTCAGAAGCACGCATTTCCTTATTTATTAACAAAGAAAGTGTCGTACCCCCTTTTTTTTAATTACAAGCTAATAAGAGTAATTTAAAAAAAGTAAATGAGTAACAAGCTGCATCTCACTCTGAATTACAAAAAGAATTAAAAAGAAGAGTAAAAGATTTTTCAATGTCACGACGACAAGAGGCCAAAGTTCTGTTTCACCATTTCTATCTTTTCTTCTTTCAATTCTTTTCTCTGCTGGGATCTTTCTCGATATCAAATATTTACGTCACGGGAGGAAAGTTTGTTTTTTTCTTCGTCTTTTATCTTCCTTTTTTGTCTTCTTTTTTGTATATACAAAGCCTACGTTCTATATCTGTCTCTTCTTCTTTTTCTCTTCTTGTTTATTAATTAATTTATAATTCTGTACACGCGAACGACTGAGACTTTATACTGTAAATTAAAAATGTATACGTATTTACAACGATCCTTGGCGATTCGAAAAATACTTGAAAATTTTCATTACACTATGCTAGGAAAAGTTTTCTTCTCGTTCTTAATTTACTCGTCACCGGTAAGATTTTGTTGCCCAGACTTGGTTGGGCAGAGCGCGCACATTTTCAAAGTTTCCTCAGGAATGGAAGATTGTCGGTGATAGAGCAACGGGATAAAAATAAGGAAAAAAAAACAAGAGGGGTGGAAGTTGGCGAATTACCAGGAAGAAGTTTCCTCCTTAGCGACTCTCATCTTATCGTCCTTCTTATTATAAATACGAGGATAATCGTCCTGATAGGGGACAAACTGGTGAGGTTTGTTGCTCTTGTGTTGAGGACCGATCGGCGAGTGACTCGGCGAATATTTCATCTCTTGAAGTTCCTGAAGCTCCTTCAGGGACCTCATGACCATTTGTACATCGGTGTCTTGCTCGCTGGTCTGCTGAACGACCAGGTTCCCGATATTCTCGTCGAGAAGAACGTTCTGCTCCTTTCGCTTTTCCCCAACGACCCTGCTTGGCAAGTCGTCGTTTATTATCTGACTCAGGAAATTCGTAGCTGCCATTGTTTCTTCGATCTGTCGCTGCTCCTGTTCCTCCTTCGTGAGCAGAGTTCCTGGATGACTGGACGATGCGCTCGTTGACACGATCGCTGGTTGAATGTTCGATTCCAATTTTTGCTCTTTTCTCCGTTTCTTCGGATCTTGGGGTCGCTGCTTGTCCTCTGGCCATCTGTCTCGTCTTTTATCTCTCTTGTCCACTTTTTTGCACGAGTCAGCTTCATTCTTCTCCTCTTTCTTGCCACAAGATTTATCTGCGACCTTGTCCGCCTCCCGTTCCGGTCTCGTTTTCGCAGATCCGAGGGTCGAACCGTTTTTCGATCCGACGTACTCGCCCCCGACTGGGCTCACCTCCGAGTACGGCGTTATCGACACGACGTCCTTTCTTATCTCGATCATGGATTTGCTCGGTCTGTAATCGTTCACCGGCGTGATCGAGAGGGAGCTGCTCGTGAGATCCATCGGATTGAATTTTTCCGTCGACGATCTGCTCTTGTTCTGACCGATCAGCTGACTCGTCGGTACAACCGTTATCTTCGCCATGTTCTCTCGATTGCAGGAAGACACGTTGTTCTCTTGCGCTACAGGACTTGGACAATTTTTCTCGCGAGCTTTGGTGCAAGTTTTTCTATCCGGATTCTCGTTCTGTTTCGAAGTCGTCGTTGTCGTCGTCGTCGTCGCTGTCACCGTCATCGTCGTCGTCCCGACCGAGATTATCGTATTTTCTATCGCTTTTCCCGGGTTCGTCGGCGTCTGAGGTCTCTCCTGATTCGTCCCGATCGTCGTTGTTCCAACCATCGAAATACTGGGCGAGTCCTGACGTCCTAACATCTCCGCGATGGCCAGTGACGAGGTGCCCTGTTGGCCGCTCGTCGACATCTCTCGCGCTTTTTTCTGTTTTCTCTTTTCGCTGCAACATAAACAGAGATAGGGACACGTCTCGGCTGAACATTTCTGACGATAAAACCAGTTTTTTTTCGATATTTTTACGTTTAGTTCATTCTCGCCTGCGTTTTAGTTTCAGTGAGATTTGGATGATGGATGAAAGTCGGGATTCTTGTGCTGTGAACTGTGCTACTTCGTTTTTTAGTCAATGGGTTGCGAAGGAAAGTAGAAAAGAAAGCAAATTATTTGCCAACAATTTAATGGTTGTTATAAATTACAAGCGATTTGTTTTTCTTTTTTGGTTACTTTTTGATTATTTTTTTTCGTTTTATCTCATTCACGGAATGAAAGTGTATTCGCCGCATTTGTTGATAAAATTGTCAGCCTTGTAAGTTCATTTCCAGTATTTAAAGTTAAAAAAATATATTCGAAACTTTGGACAACACTGAAGTTACTTTGTTTTTGATCTCCTAATTTTGATCACTAAATCACTGCCGGTGACGTTTTTTAGAACGTCACCAATCACGCTCGTAATTTCAAAAATTCTCCGTCGCGCGCTATTACATAGTAACAGTGACATAAACATGTACAGTTTGTAAAAACATAAATCGTGCCGACCGAAACATCCTTTTTTGCCTGAGAAATTAAACAGGATGGAAAAATAAAAAATATACAATTGAAATGAAATCGCTTTTTATCTGAGGAATGCGCGATTCAAGAGAAAATTAGAATACGAGTAAAACAAATCGATCGGCAAAGTCGAAAACAAAACAAAGAAAATTTAAAAAATCCAAACAAAAACGCTCGTAGGATGCTTCTACGTCACCTTTTTTTTAATTTATGAGACTAGCGCTCAGGCTTTTTCGTGAAGAACTCGCTCGTTAACTTTTGTTAGAAAATTTAGGAAGACGAGTCTTGCGCTTATTTACAGATAAAGCGTAAAAACAGATAGAAAACAGAAAAACGTTTGCGAACCCATCAAAAGCCACGAATTGAATGAGGTTTGGTGAGTGATGATTTTTTTCTGCATTTTTTTTTCTACGTGGAAGGTGATGTTTTTTTTTCTTGGTGTTTCTTAATTACTTACACCGGCTCAGGGTTCGCATACTTCAATAACTTGTCCAATCGCACCCATCCCCCTGGCCAAAGAGGTAAAACTTTACTCTCCATGTAAGTCGCTACGAAGCTCTCGACGTTTTGCTTCCTGGGCTTCCGCATGCTGAAGTAATGACGCCTCGCGCTCGCAATTTCGTACACGAGTTTCCTGTTGAAATATAATCCACGAGTTTTTATTGCAGTAGTATTTGCCAGTATTTTAAAAATATATACAGTGAAACTTAGATAAGTGGAACCTGGATAAGTGGGAAACCTCTATAACTGAAACTCATACTCAGGTCCCGAAACCTTCGAACCAAAAAACCTCTATTAGTGGGACTGCAAAACCTCTATAAGTGGAATTTCATTTTTTGATTTTTTTCTACATTGACCTCTATTACTGGAACAGCCAAGATTAGTTACCTCTATAACTGGGACACCAGAAAAAAAATTTGCATATCTATAAATCGTATATGGAAAAAAATGGATTCTTAATGTTCTATTACTCAGTAAATATCCTCAAAAAACTCATAAACACATTCAGAAAATTTTGAAAGAACACTCGCTCATTTCATTTTGTGAATAATGGTCTGGGAGAGAGACAAGGTAATCGAGAGTCTATTGCTTCTCTCGAAAGAATTTCGAATCGTCTTTAGAAATATTGTCTGTTTATATAATTGAAGCGTGGCGACATTCTTATCTTGTTGCTTGATTAATTCAGCTTGTATAAACTTTTGAACCTTGTATGTACTCTATTTTTTTGAAATATAGAGACATCATTCTTGGCGAGGAATGAAAGTCGCTGCTTATGTGTTGGCAATTTAATTGTCTATACGTAAAAAAAGTTTGTAAAAACTTATATCGGAACTCAGATATACCAATTTTTTAAAAATATTCATGAATTTTGTTTTACATTGACACCTCTATAACTGGGATAAATTTTGTTTCAACTACCATTAATGGGACCCTCTGTAAGTGGGACAAAAAATCTGGTCCCTTGAGATCCCACTTATCCAGGTTTCACTGTATATCACAACTTGAAAAATATTAAACTAGGATAGAATGTGTTTTACTTCATCTCGGTGGTCCAAGGGAACTTCTTTCGTGGAATTTTCAATTTGTCAGCATTTTCAGGATCACTGCTGTCAACATCGACAGGCGAGCCGTCACGCCCTCTGAAAAAAATAAAATAAGAATAAAATGTACCATTATTCGCGAGCTATTTTTAATACAGAGTGATCAATTAAAATGAATTTAATGGTCATCAAACATCGTCATTAATTTTCTCCCTTTATTCCCTATTTCCTAAGTAGAAGAGCATAATTGAAAAACGAAAGTTATACAATGTAATATTATGGAACTATTTAAACGGAATAGAAAAGTAAATTAGAACCAAAATTATATATAGAATTTGGAAACGAGAAATGATTGAGTCGAAATAGGTTGCTTTCAGAGCTTACCCACAGTATCGATATATCTTCCAGTATAAATGTGGGCTAAGAAATAAAGGTACGTTATAAATGATTTAATACAGCAATTAATCTTCAATTGCTGATACATCGATGCTTTTTTCGATGTTGTTCTCTCTCCTCTTTGTTGAGAAAAAAATAATAAAAAATAAAATTTTGAACAAAAATACGTATAAAAAAGATAAGTGGGTTCCTTTACTTACTTCTCGTCCGCGACTCTTTGACACTCCTTGGTATATTTCTCTACGACCCATGGCATTATAGACTCTATTAAAGTTTTTAACCTGCAAAAACAAAACGCTAGAACTTTGCGATTGATTCTATTTTAGGGAACGGAATCGTGTGATCCCTATCAAAGTGTTCATTCCTTTTTTGAAAGGAATGAAACGAAAGAAAAAGAGGAAGAATAGTTGAGATTTGTTCACACCTATGGAGCGGCTCCTTTATTCTCCTCTCGGCATCTTGTAGACAAAGTTTTTTCGCTCGATTAACCAGCGTCTCTTTGTTGCACCGGAGGAACGGTGCCAAGTGTCCGTAAGTTTGTAATCGCGTAGTCGGTACATTCATCACACGCAATTTTTCTTCCAATCTGCAACGAATGAGAATTTCTGCCATTAAAAATGTAATACCTCATGTACTTATTTCGTTGAAGATTGCATCATTGGAATGCAGCGAGACAAATATTTTTCTTTGAATAGTTTATTATGAGTGAACAAAAAAAATCGCATTCCAATGATGCTGAATTACTAAATCAGAGTTTTAATCTGAAGGGGTTACATCTAGTTATCGGCCGAAAAAAGCACGTTTTTTTGAATTTTTTTGGGAAAATGATTGCAGTTTTTGAACTGTTTCTTTTTTCATAGTAAAGGGTATATTGTTTACTATGATTCATAATTTTTTTAGTATAAAAAATTCACAAATGGAGCAGATATAATATATTTTAAGGATCGCTGTCCAAAAAAGCCTTCTACGGTGACCACTATAACTTCTACACCGATCATCAGAAATAAAAAAACCAAATAGATTAAGTTTTTGTATCGTATTATCTAGTCTTTGATCTAAGGATTTGATAAAATATTAATTTTTGAAAAAACGGTCGGCAGTTGAAATTGAAAGTCTAAATTTCGTCGAAAAAAGCACGATTTTTTGAATTTGTTTTTGCCAAAATGATTGCAGTTTTCGAACTGTTTCTTTTTTCATAGTAAAGGGTTGTTTGCTGTGTTTCAGAATTTTTTCTGTGTAAAAAATTCACAAATGGAGCAGATATAATATATTTAAAGGACCGCTGTCCAGAAAAAGGCCTTCCACGGTGACCACTATAACTTCTACACCGATCATCAGAAATGAAAAACCAAATAGATTAAGTTTTTGTATCGTATTATCTAATCTTTGATCGGAGGATTTGATAAAATATTAATTTTTGAAAAAACGGTCTGCGGTTGAAATTGAAAGTCTAAATTTCTTCGAAAAAAGCACTTCGTTTTCCTTGATATGAAAAAAAGTATGCATGGAAAAAAAATCCTTCGATCAAGAACTGCGTTTTGATATAAAAAAAGTATGCAAAAATTCAAGTAAATCGTTCAACTCGTTTTTGAGATATCGTGGTCACCGATATTGAAAGAGTTGTTCCAAGAAAATTCTGACTAGACCTAAACCCTTTAAGGGCTTATAATAAAAAAATTATGAAACATCGTAAAAAATATACCTTTAAATATGAAATAAAAAATAGAACAAAACCTGCAATCGTTTTCCCAAAAAAATTCACAACTCGCCTTTTTATCGGTTGACGACTAAATTTAACCCCTTAAAAATAAAATATATTTTTGCTCTGTTAAAAAATATTTCTAAGAATCTTTACTGTATAAATCTTACAAAAGGAGAGTTGAGTTAATATGTTCATCGAACACTTTAGCTTTTCCCTCACGATTCTTGTCAGCGTGAGACTTGAGTTTGTTAATGATGTCCTTGATTTCGTCTGATAATTGTTCAGGCAGAGCAGTATCCTCTTTCTCGATATCCTCGCATTCCGACTCACTGCCAGCTTGAAACGGTGATTTTCCGGATTCGATAGTATCGCGACTGGATTCATCCTCGGCTCTTCCGGCATTCACAACGCTCTCGATGGCGTCATCGATATTGCTGTCCTTGCCGACCAACTTTTTTACTTCAATCTTCTTCCCGTCCAGGCCATTGCTCGTCAACTGCTGCTTCTTTTCCACTCGTTTCCCTTCTATCTTCTTCTCGACTTTTTTCACCTCGTATTTCTTATCCGTACTCGTCGCAGCTTTGCTCTTGACGACGTCGAACTTCGGCTTCTTCTTCTCCTCCTGATCTTCTGCAATTGCCAATTTAAAAAAAAATCACCGAGTTACAATCCATTCGCAATCGAAAATAATTTCTATAAATTCCAAACACCTGATTCTCTTTTCTTTTCGTTATTTTTCTGGTTTTCTCTCTCTTTTTTTGTTTGCTTAGTCAATCGAATTACCCGAGGAACATTCCACATCGAGTACGTCGCGCTTCGAATCCGTGCAATTTTTAGCCGTAGCGTTTGGACCTGCCAGCGTCACCTCGGCCTCCTCGTACTGCTGCTGATTACCAGGATTACTCGAGTTGCACGATTCGCCATGCAGCTTTCTCTTTTTGTTTATTACGTTCTCGTGATTCGCTTTCTTGTCTCCGTTCTCCACAGACTTGTGTTTCTGCAATTATTGTCAATTCTCAGTACGCGGCAACTTGGATGACGATTACGTGATCTCTTGAAAAAAAAAAACGAGACCGAAAATGTAATACCTTTCGTGGCGGATCACCGGACGCGAATTCTTCGTCATCTTCTTCATCGGACGATGACAGTATACGTTTCTCCATTTTGTGAAGAACCCGGACGCCGACTTCCTCTTCATCGTCGGCGCTGTCCTCGCTGCTTGACTCTTCCTCATCATCATCGTCGTTGTTGTTATTGTTGGTATTATTATTATTATTGTTGTTGAGCCGATTGTTGACAGGACTGCTTTCGTCAGCAGGTTTGAATTCGAGGGGTCCACTGTTGATGTAAAAACCCCCGTAAGCCGTCGTCACCTCGTGCGGCACAATTTCGTCGTACTGAAAAAAATTAAAAAATGCATTATTTATTACGAACTGATCTTATACAGATTATAGAATTGAATTTTACTTAAACATTTGATGTCGACATATTATTTTATTTTATATTGTAGCTGATGACCCTGCAGACGTTGTCTTGACCAAATTTCAATAATTTTTTTTTTAAGGGGTTTCGGTACAGTTGTCATAAAACTCAAGAAATTAACACGTAAAATAGATAGGGAATCGAAAAATGATCAGAATTCAATAAAAAATGAAAACGTTGTTCGTTTTTATTAAATCAACGGATATAAATTCCGAAAAAATATTCGTCTACGTAGATATTGAGTTATCGAAGAAAACATTTCCGTTTTTATGCATGGAGTCTATAACTATATTCATAGAAAAAGGACAATTTTCTCTTTCGATAACTCGAAAACTATGTAGATAAAAATTTTGAAAAAAATCACGTTCACGTATTTTATGTTAAAGAACATCCTGACAAAATTTTATCACATTCTGCTCATACTCGCTTATGTACCGAAACACCTTAATGGTCCTTTTGTAAATTTTCGAGAATTTAAAGAACACGAACATTTTTTGCACCATTCTGATATCGATGATTCTAAATTACACAATTCGGCATTAAAATCAGATCGAATTGAGTCAGTTCGATTGAATTTCGTAGATCATATCACGATTTGCGATCATAATTGAATTACAATTGGATAATTTATTCACTTTTTTGATATTATATAGAAACGTTCGAAACTCGATCTAGTTCAGAGGTGATGATCTTCTGCACGATAGAACAACGAAATTTAATTTGTTTGAAGTCAAATCGACAATTTAAGAGCTGACAACTGTCTGATCATCGACTGATAACTGCCAATTGATATTTGTGAACTTAGCGATCGAAAATCAATCGAAAAATGTACTTTTATTTTAACATGAATTTTGCAGTTTTGGGGTCAACTTTTCTAATTTTTTCTTACATAAAAACGTTTTTCGGACGATTGCGAATATTTAAAAAAAAAAAAAATTAGCGAAATCGGTCCAGCCGTTCTCGAGTGACGGCCTCATCAACGAGCATTTCATTTGTATTATATAGATAAATTTTCTATAATTTTTTTTTATAGATAAATGATAAATCTTACTGCATCGGTATTGTCGATGAAAGAATCGTTCTCGTCATATCCTGCTCCCAAATCGACGTAATCGTCGTGTTTGTGCCTTTTTCTACCCGTGGTCGGAGTTCCCTGTTTACATGAAAAAAAATTATGCATAAATCAATCATTTTTGAATTAGAAAAAAATTTTCTAATACGAAAAGTCAAACTTACGTATTTCGCCTCGAAACGACTTGCCATTTCTCTAAGCTTTTCATCGTCGGAATCGTCGAACGGATCCAATCCGTTTGTTGCATTTTCATCGTGGATTCGTTGCTCATCTTTTCTCCGTTTTTTCTGCAAATTCAAAAATTCAATAAATCTTCATTTCTATGAATTAAAAAGTTATTTGTTTTGAAAAACAAAAGAAAATAATAGATATAATTTTTTAATATAATTTATATAATTTATAATACAACGAACAACAAATAATTAAGAATAATCACAACCACGTGACCATCCAGATTTCGTAGCTCCCGGATTTCTCTCTCAAAATCAAATAATTAAATTTGAAAAAATTACAGTATATTCCTTTCGATCCGAAGAATTTTCTCCTGGTTCAAATTTTCATAAGAATTTACTCATTGATCAATAAAAAAATAAACAAACCTCGGAAAACAGTTTTCTCACGGGAGACGCGCCTGTTGTTTATTTATTTTTTTATTAATTAATACGTAAATTCCCATGAAAATTTAGTCTACAGGCAAATTCTTGTGATCGAAAGGAATATAATGTGATTTTTTCAAGTTTAGTTATTCGATTTTGAAAGAGAAATCCGAGTCCTACGAAATCTGGGTGGTCACGTGATTGTGATTGCTCTTAACCAATTTTTTAAAATTCAAAAAACAAATAATAACAATCTTAAAAAATATTGCTATCTCATTTTTTAAAAATTACATCCTTGTTTACTTTCCCCACATCCACGCACCCCCTTTATATTGGAGGAAAAAATCCTCGATTCGCGGATCGACCTGTTTTCTCAGTCCCTTCTCATAACGCGTACAAAAAATTATAGGAATTGAAAGCAATATACTGTAATTTTTTCAACTTCAGTTACTCGATTGACAGAGAAATCCGTAATTACGAAATTTGGGTCCTCACGTGGTTGTGATTGCTCTCAAACAATTTTTTAAAATTCAAAAAACAATTAATAACAATTTTAAAAATTTTTGCTATCTCATTTTTAAAAAAATTACATCCTTCCAGTGTTTACTCTCCCCACATCCACGCACCCCCTTTATTAGAGGAGAAAATCCTCGATTCGCGGATGGACCTGTCTCCTCAGTCCCTTCTCATAATGCGTAAAAAAAATTATAGGGATTGAAAGGAATATACTGTAATTTTTTCAAATTTAATTATTCGATTTTGACAGAGAAATCCGGGAATTACGAAATTTGGGTCCTCACGTGGTTGTGATTGCTCTTATTTTTTAAAATTCAGAAAACAAATAATAACAATCTTAAAAAATTTTGCTATCTCATTTAAAAAAAAAATTATAGTGATTGAAAGGAATATACTGTAATTTTTTCAAATTTAATTATTCGATTTTGACAGAGAAATCCGGGAATTACGAAATTTGGGTCCTCACGTGGTTGTAATTCCTCTTAAATAATTTTTTAAATTCAAAAAGCAAATAATAACAATCTTAAAAAATTTTGCTATCTCATTTAAAAAAAAAATTATAGTGATTGAAAGGAATATACTGTAATTTTTTCAACTTTAATTATTCGATTTTGACAGAGAAATCCGGAATTACGAAATTTGGGTCCTCACGTGGTTGTGATTGCTCTTATTTTTTTAAATTCAAAAAACAAATAATAACAATCTTAAAAATTTTTGCTATCTCATTTAAAAAAAAAATTACATCCTTGTTTACTCTCCCCACATCCACGCACTCCCTTCATTGGAGGAGAAAACCTCGATTCGCGGATCGACCTGTCTCCTCAGTCCCTTCTCGTAACGCTCAAAAAAGAAATTATAACCACACACATCCAAAAGAGTAAAGCGAAAAAGGTGAATACTCGAATTTCTCATCACAGACCGCAAAGAGAGAATAAGAAAGTCGCGTGACCCTTAAGAAAAACAAGGAGACAGAGAGGGTGGAATCGAGGGGTGAGATGGGTAGTAAGAGAGAGCGAGAGAGAGGAACAAGGTGGAAAGAATTCGATCGATCACGATGCGTGGTGGCTCTCTCGAATTCCGTGGTATACGAAGAGACGCGCGCGAAGGAGCAAGAGAGAGAGAGAGAAAGGAGAGCGTGAGGCAGAGAAAAGAGTGCGGGAAAGTGTAAGAGAGAAAAAAGAAAAAAATAAAGAGAGAGAGAAAGTACGAGCAAGAGAAAAAGAGAGAGAGAGAAAGAAAGTACGAGAAAGAGAAAAAAAGAGAGAGAGAAGAGAGAGAAAACCGCACGTGGGCGCGCGCGAGATGGACGGTGTTACGAGTATATGAGCGTTGAATTCGCCAATCTCGTCGCGTCGCGAAAGAAAGGAGCGACAAGGACGGATGTAGGCTCTGCACCGTGGTGGGGAGCGAGGGAAAGTCTCCTCTATGCGCGAAATACGTACGACAGACACGTCGCGAGCCTGGAAGGAGAATTACCGGTCGGCGGAGTGAGAAAAACAATGTCGAGATGGGAAAAGAAACCGAAGCGGAGGGAAAGACGTAAAAAAAGATCACGGTACAAGAGAAAAAAGAAAAAAAAAAAGCTCGGAAGGCACTGAGAAAATGTCCTGAGATATCGCTAAAATTTTGACGTTTTTATTGTCCATTTTATTCGTTCTCGTCCTCTTTACGAGCTTCTTTTATTTTCACGGTTCGTTCTTTTTCGTGCCTTTATGAGAAAAAAAAAAAAAAAATTGGAAAATGCGGGCACACGAGAAATAAAATGTTTTATCGAAATATCGTCTTAGCAGTAAAAAATGTACATTACATTTTGTATTTTATTTGTATCATTTTTTTAAAAATATTATTCGTTATTTGCATATTTCAAAAATTTTTTAAATGCCAAATTTTTTTTTTTTCGAAACTGCTTTCTTGAATTGTTTCTAAGATTCCGGAAGTATAAAATGTAGCAAACTTCCGTTAGTACACAAACCGGATATCCGGTTGGCTAACGCAAAAAATCCTCGTGTTTTGACAAAGAAAAAAAAAAACAATTATCCCAAATTATAATTCTATGTAAAAAACGTGACATAAAGTATACATTTTTCGAGTTTACGGTATCATTTTCGACTTGTAAATGATCCTTATGGATGAGAAGCCGGAATAATGTTTCATCTCGCTTCGCTGTGCACCGAAACGTTTCTCTCTCGCTCCTGCGTTTTTTTTTCTCGTCTCTCCCGCTCTCGCGAAGACGTGACAGGATCGCGCCGTAACGCGAACCTGTTTCGCGTCTATTCGACAACTCGAGCGATCGAGATATCGTTACAAAAATTTGCAAAAGTAAAAACGATTCGCATGATAATTTGTAATTGCACATTAAACGCGGTTAATCCCCCTCCCCTTACGGTTTTACCCAACGCCATGTCCCCCACTCGACCCGCCCCCTCGAGACGAAAAACGTATCTTTCCAATTAATTCCAAGTGCCAGTCGACATTTTTCTATTAGGCCAACAGCCGGTTAGCCAAACCGGCAGCTTCGGCCCAATAACGACCAAGAATTTTCATCATCTCGCTCTTTTGTTTCCACTCTCGTTTCGTTTCTTTTATTTCGGGCTTTGAAATCGGAAGGAATAAAAAAAAAGTATGCTCTTCCTCTCACCTCGGCTGATTTGACGAGCTGAGCGTAGTTGAACTCGGAATATGTATTGTCGTTTGATTCTGGCAGGGCGATCGTGAAGCGAAAGGAGGGCGCGAGCTGTTTCCCTTTTTCTTTCTTCTTTTCCTTCTTCGTAGCGTGCCCCAGGGAATCCGGAAACTCCAGGCACTGCGGGACAACCCGTTTAGGTTCTGACATTCTACATTTGCACTAACTTGACGCTTTTCACGGTTAGAACTGCCCGTTCATACGTCGACAACATCGTACACGAGCGAGATATATTTTTAACGTTTTTTCTTTCCTCCCTCGACTTCTTATTTTTCTTTATTTCACGCTTTTATCTCTCTCGCTCTTGTGATCCTTTCGTTAGATATGTAAGGAGATTTTTCTATTTTTTTTTCTTCTTTTACACGTCTTTTTCAAATACTGTAGAAACACCATCACTCGCACGTCGCCATCTTCGGCACGAGACTACCTCCACTGTTTTTAGAGTGCGCTGCCGATCACGGAGTACACGCTAGTCGATCGCAGCGTCCTCTTGGTCTCTTTGTTCGTCGTCTGCTCATGCGTATCTCTTTGTAATAAAAGTCCGCCAAAATTTAAGGATCTACTGGAGATAAATTCGAAACGGTGATAAAAAACAAAAAAATTGACCAGTCACTGATAATAGAATTCCAATGCTTCTGTGCGAATTTCAACTCAATTCACTAAACCGTTTATAAGTTATAATAAATTGAATGTCATACATATTCGAAATTATAATAAGTTATAAATATCGAAAAAATGGTAGTAAGTAGTTATCTGTAAATTTTTTTCTCAAGATGTTTAAATATTAAAAAATCTTTCTGAAAAATTTTATTAACTTGTACTAAACAGTTTTTGAAAAATTATCCACTTATGTGATAATAAACGAAATTTCCTTCTTTAAAAGTACTTAAAAATTGATTAAAACGATGACGTTTTTTTGATACTTTTTTTCTACTATCAGTACACATAAAAAATGTTAATAACCGAGTTTAAACAACTTTGTCGAAAATTTTTCTTTTTCATTGTTTTAACGATAAATAATATGAAAATTGTTAATAAACCGTTAGTAAACTATCGAGTATCATTGTAAATAACATGATACAAAATTACAACTTTTTAACAAAAAACGAAAACTACATTTAATTCGAAACGGTGATAAAAATCTAAAAATTTGACCAGTTACTGATAATAGAATTCCAATGCTTCTGTGCGAATTTCAACTCAATTCACTAAACCGTTTATAAATTATAACAAATTGAATGTTATACGTATTCGAAATTATAATAAGTTATAAATATCGAAAAAATGGTAGTAGTTGTCTGTAAATTTTTTTCTCAAGATGTTTAAATATTAAAAAATCTTTCTGACAAATTTTATTAACTTGTACTAAACAGTTTTTGAAAAATTATCCACTTATGTGATAATAAAACGAGTTTCCCTCTTGAAAAGTACTTAAAAATTGATTAAAACGATTTTTTTTCTATCAGTACACATAAAAAATGTTAATAACCGAGCTCAAACATTTTTGTTTTTTAACTGTTTAGCAATAAATAATATGCAAATTGTTAATGAAACGTTAGCAAACTATCGAGTATCATTGTAAATAACATGATACAAAATTGCAATTTTTTAACAAAAAAACGAAGACTACATTTTAACAATTCATTGTGAAAAAGTCACTTTTGTCTGGGATTGTATCTCCAGTACATTCTTAAATCATATCTAGAGCATTTGAACTCGAAACTGTGGATATTAGATTATAAAAAATTTCACAATGTTTATTTAATGTCGAGAATTCATTATATTTTCTATTGGATATATATAAACTGTTCTGCTAATACATTTTTTCTTTTTCGCATTAGTACGTAATAGAAATATTCACAATCTTCAATATTTCATAAAAAAATTTTTTTTAAGTTGTTCAGAAATTCTCATAAAATGTATTCGAAATTAACACTTGCGTGTAGTCAAAAATATTTGTTACAGATCGCTCGATAAAATGGACTTTATTGTAGTCAAATCTCTGAAGAATCTTTTCCTTATCTCGACGATTTTGGGCGTCAGGATAATCAGAAAATCGTTCAAGATAAGCTTAAAATATTTAAACATTGCTTTTGTTCCTACTTTCAAGTCCACTAAATGGAAAATTATCGCTGACAAAAATGTAATCTCTTCCATGTGGACGTACAAAAGTTTGTATAAAAGTCTAAAATGTCTCACAAAAAATAGTTTTCTATACTTTAATAAAGCTGCGTGAACACATATGTAGTTCGTCAAATCTACTGTATGTCTGGTGGGCCTAATTCGCTTTGAAACAAGCGTAGAATTATACATATATGTAGATACATATATACAATTGTATTACATGAATACAGATATGCTTGTCTTTAGTATATGTAAGTCAGTACCATGATTTTTGATCCAAGGACAAAATATCCGTGGACAAAAAAACCGTGTGCAAAAATAACCGCAGCTAAAATATCCTTTGATAAGGTATATGAATATTCGGAAGTGGGAATCTTAATTTAAGCGGAGCCCCTTTTCCGAATATTTACCGGATATTTTCGCAGCGGTTATTTAATATACGGTTATATTGTCCGAGGATATTTTATCGCGGTTATTTGGTCCTCAGATCATCTATCGTGATACCAATGCGCGTCAACATATGACGCATCGTCTTCATTATGAGATACAAAGTCTCAATGTGCCAGAGCTTGCAATGTTTGGCTAATAATGATAAGTGATAAAATGTGATGTTAATGATGGAAATAATCTAATCTATCTTACTAGAATCTAAAGAGAAATAGAAAATGATAAAAATGCACAGCCCGGTCGGTCGTGTCTAATTTTAGCCTCTGATCAATTATCAGCTCGATCATTCTGTTTCGAAACTTTAATCGCTGAGAATTGCTGACCCAATAACTGCATTACTTCCTTGTGGGGAAGACCCTTCTTCTCCTTCTTCACTGACGAGTAATTTTCCTTGACGAAGAGCGCGAAGCCTGTCGGGTTTTTCCTGGAGGGTGTTTTCATCTCAACCTCACCGGTTTTCGTAACTTTGTTTACGAGGAGCTCGAATTTTCCGTAACAATGTCCACAACGTTTTTTCTCCGTGTCCAGCGACTTCGAGTGTCGACCGATGCTGTAACCGCACCCGACGCAACGATACGTGAATTTCGTCATTATTTTATAATCGTGACATCGTCGAATCGCTGGTAATTCTGGAAAAGCTTTCATCGCTTTTGAGGCCCTAGAAAAACATTAATCTTCGTTAAAAAAGAACAAAGTGCAATTATTTTGTTTGAGAATTGTATATTGTCAGAGGAATCGTAAGATTTTTACCGACAGACAAGGCTTATCCATTATCTCAAATTGGATCGCAAAGTTTGGTCCAACAAACTCATAAATCGAATTAAATAAAACTTGTGAACGTACCAAGCTTTCCAGAAAGGTCCATGACCGTCCGAAACTTCATTAACCAACCAAGCAGCTGCGTGACACATTTCATGTACGAGAGTATCTCGTAATCTGTCAGGCGTATCTAAAATCTAAAAAAGAAATTTTTTAGTCTCTACTCTCAATTATAAAATAAATGTGATGGTTAAATATTTAATAAAATATTACTTTCGTTGCTAAAACGATTCGCGATGATCTCTTTACAGAACCAAGAGCCTTTATGGAACGTTTGTTGTAACAAAATCCAGCAGTTCCGCGCATCCTAACGTTCCATTCGATCGACAGATCGCTCGGTAATTTATTCTCGAATATTTTCTCGTTGTAAAGCTTGTAGAGATGCTTGCACAATTCCTCCTTCGTATTTTTGAAATCCTTACGATATTTCCTCGCTTCGGGATGAACTTCATCCAGAGGAATCGTCGAGGACAAGGATGCAAGAAAAGTGTTCCTCGTTTTCGTATTTTTCACATTTCCTATTGGAGTTTGTTTTTTTGTTTCTCGCACCGACGTGAATTTGTTCTTTGACTTTACCGGAATATCATCGTTTGGATCATATTCGCTCGTACTCGAGTCACTTTTTTCGTCACTGAATAATTTCTTTCTGTTGTCGTGTGGCTTTTCGTCATCGGTTTCCGAATCACAAATTGCAAGCGCTCTAAAACGATAAAAATATGATTATGAATTAAATAATATTGAAGTAATAATATAACAAAAAAAGGATAAAATGTGTATTCTATGAATTTGAACTGTACCTTTGCACTGTCCACGGTACTGGAGCAGGCACATTGGTTTTTTCGCGTTTTTCAAAAACCGTAGGATTCGTCATTGCTGTAAGATACGTGCTCTCGCTACCGCTATCTGATGAAGTATCCTTGATGAAACTACATCGATTTCCATTAGTTTTTGGCTTTATCTCTGGCTTCTTCGTCGAATTTAAGTTTGGATTGATGTTCTTCACGACTGTACAAGTAAATACAAAATATAATTAATTAATTAAAAAAAAAAAAATTAAAATTAATATAAAAAAATTCTTACACATGTCAAATTCATCCTCTGAAGAATTGCTGCGAGATGATTGTAACTTTTTCTTCCTTGGATTTATTTTTCTGGAAAAATTTGAATACCACATTAGTATAACAAAAGAATAAAAAAAAAGATTCTTTACTAATTGTAAAAAAGTGCTCAAACAATTTACCTTTCGGTCTGCACGGCTTTGTTACAAAGAATAACCGGTTTTTTCTTTGGCTCACTCGCAGGCAACAGATCTTTCGCTTTTGATCTCCAAGTACTGCCGTACAGATCGTCCAAAATGTCAACGCAATCTTCGATTTCAAGAGGATCCGTTGGTTTCGTTTGCACAGGAGTTACAGGAGTCAAGATTTTTTTACCATTATCGTTATTTTTTACAAACTGATCGATCGTAGCTTGTCGAAGGTTTGTCGATTTGTTAGACTTGACGGACTTTGCGGATCCGGTTGTCCGAGGATCCGTTCGCTTCTCACCCTGTCGATTGTTCCTCATTTTATCACGATTGTTCGGAGTCTCGTAGTTTATTTCGAATCTTGAAGGACTTTGCGGATCCGTTCGCTTCTCACCCTGTCGATTGTTCCTCATTTTATCACGATTGTTCGGAGTCTCGTAGTTCATTTCGAGACGCTCGAGGCTGCTGTTGCCCGAGCTCGAACTGTTTCGGTTGCTCGGGGAAACGTTACTGACCGAAGATCCGCTCGCTCTCTCAACCGAATTCGTCATCAGCCAATTGGCAATTTCCAGCTTCTTCGATTCGCTCATCCCGAGACTCGGCGAATGGACCGTTGGCTCGAGAAATCGTGTTACGTGCGTTTTGAAAGGTTTCAAGAGATCCACTTTTGATCCTTGGATTACGTTTTCTTCGGATTCAGAGTCCGTTTCCTCAATCACGGCTGGGTGAGGCTTTGGAGTCGATCTTCTTTCATCTTCCTCACTGTCGCTACTTTCTTCCGTATCTGGGATCACTTTAGGAGACTGATACACCGCTTTTTGTGACTCTAATTTTTTCAGAATAGTTCGAAAATCTTTTTTCGAAAGTTTTGGATTGTTCTTGACTGTTTTTGCTGATGTTGGTGTCCTCATTACTTCTTGTTTATCGCGAACTTTTTCTCCACTCCTTGTAAATTCTGCTTGTTTTTTAGTCAATTGTGCAAGCTCTGGAGTTTTCGGGATTTCTAATCTTTTGTTAGAATCTTTGAGAATATTCAAACCTCCGAGTTCATTCTTAGAGACTCCAAAAATTTCAGGAGTCTTCCTTTCAACGAATTTCTTTACATTCTCTTTCAAATTATTCAAACTTTCTTTATCATACTTTTTGTTTTTATCGGATTCTGAAATTCGCTGCCACTCGTTGATTCGTCTCTTTTCCTGAATATTTTTATTGTCAGTTTTATCACTGCCTGGTTTTTTATTTGCAGAATTTGTGCGCGATTTGACAATCGCATTTTTTTTCTTCAAACTCTTAGGACTCTCTTGTAAATTTACGTTACACTCGTTGTCCGTGAGTACTCCCTTCATTCGATCAAAACTCCACATGGAGTCGTCAGTCTCCGGAATTATGCTGTCATTTTCGCGACCATTTTTCAAATTTTCCTTATCCCCTGTTTTTCGTTCTACGTCACTAAGAGTTTCGTCCGATGTGTAGTAAGTTTTGGATGTTTTTGTCGGAGATTTTTTGTTGTTGTTCGATCTGTAAGTTCCTCGGCTTGCTCTCACATTAACATCGCTCCCAGGAGACTGGATGAAGCCGATGGAACTAATTGCAAATGGACTATTTTCTCCTGTCGTCCGTCTTAATGCTTCTTCATCCAACTTGTTCCATTCTTTTCTAACTGGACTCTCCTCTTCGCTCGAGTCGCTTATGACTATAACTTCGCTCTCGCTGACGTCTTTTCTTGGAACTCCTCTTGCATATATGTTGTATTTGTATTCGCTGCTCTCTTGTGTTTCTTCTACCACAAAACTGTCGGAAACCCGCAGATTGTAATTCTGCGAGTCCAAGGACTCTTCCGTCAAATTTTGCATTTTTTATATCTGTTTCTCTCGTCTTCATAAAAATACGTCCTGAAAAAGATTATTTGAGTAAAATATTTTGTGACATTGCAATTATAAATATTTTTTAGGTTGTTTGTTATTTGTGTATTTTATCAGTGTGAGTAA
>JAPYYX010001827.1:0-20737 GCA_030522605.1 Cremastinae sp. B BG-2022a
GGCTCAAATATTTTTGTAATACACCTGTCACACATCTGAAGAAACCCTGAAATTTTCAGAATGGTGTTTTTTGTTTTTTCAAATATAAATCCAAAAATATGAAGTAAAATTTTTAAAAAATTCATATTTTTGAAAAATCAAAACACACCATTCTCCAAATTTCAGGATTTCTTTAGATATGTAAAGGCTGCAATATAAAAAAATTTGATCTGAAAGATCTCAAGTATTCTCTTTAAATTTTTTTTTGTATCGCTACAATAGCTCCCGAGACACTAAAAAAACACTAGAAAAATAGGAAAAATAGCGAAATTTCGAATTTTTCATAACTTTAAAAAAATTGTTTCCCTTCGGTAGAACTTTGTTTCATGATGAAAAAAAACTTCCCACCAAAATTCTTCCAAATCGGAAGGGGTCGATTCCAACCATTTGTCGATTTGATATGGAATGATCCAGTAATATTTCAATATTTCTTCATTTTCATCTTTACCTATTTCATCAATAAATATAATGCAAGGCTGCAGTTTCGCAGCCAGAGAGAAGACTGCCGAAGTCAGTTTCTGACTTTCACCGTACCATTTGTCAGTCAGTATGCTCACATCCAAGTTAATGAAACGTGTGTTCGACTCTTTGGCGGTAGCTTTTGCAATCATTGTTTTGCCGCAACCTGGTGGTCCATGTAAAAGTACTCCCTGAATAATTATAAATAAAATGAATATTATAATTATAATTATAAATAATTATAATAATATAAATAAAATACGAACTTTTGGTGCTTGCGTAAGTTGAGAATTTCCAAAGAGATCTCTCCTCTGGATCGGTAAAACGATTGTTTCCTTCAGTTCCTGAATTAACTTCTCAAGTCCCGCAATGCTTTCCCAGGAAACAGTGATGTCACTAGGATTGACGAGATGGCTAGCTATCATCATTTCATGCTCCGACAATTGATCTGTATTGATGTTCACCTTGAGACTATTGCTTTCCGCAATTTTCCTCAACTGCTCTTCAGCCTGCGACAATAATTTCCATAAATAAAAATTAATGTAAAAATTAAAAATTCAACGATTGCATCATTATTTACGAGACGACATAATTTTTTTATGAACTTGAAGATTTTATTCATGGAATAATTGATTTTGAGGTTATGTCAAAATCGAAAAGTTCTTCGTGCAAACCTTTTTCTTTGCTTGCTTTTTTCCTGCAGTTGTCGGATCTATTTGTTTGACGAGCCATCGCAATCCGAGGTATCCGATCGTCGTAACAAACGAGATTTTGACCACGAGACCGATTATTTCCGAACGTGAAAAACCAGCTTGGGCGATATTCATCTTGCCGGTGTCGTTTGAAAAAAACACGTGCCTTTCCTGGGCAATCTCGTTCCGAACACGAAATTTGCCCAGATGAAAAAAGGCACTCTATCACCTTTGTCTTGATGGTAGCAACACTTGTTCGCAATGATCGACGCACAATTTTCAATCGCGTAAATCGCAACAGAAATACGGAGACGTACGTACCCGCGCGGTCATGTCCTTACGACTGCAGCGCCAATCGTTATTTTTCTTAGGTTACTTTAAAAATTTTTGGCTATCGGATTTATATTCCATTTTTGGCTTGCGGAAAATTTTTAAGACTGAAATAAAAAATAAAAGCTATAAAAAAGTTTAAAATGTATAATAAATGACAATTGATATTTTATATTTTATTCCTGATTACTTCATTGATCGTTGAATATCAAATAATTGTTCTATTCTAACGTGCGTTTTCCAGAATCCTTTTAACCTTCATAGAAGGTTATAGAGATAAGAACAAAACGTACGAAAATATGTTATTGTTTTTTATGTAGATTGATATTTTATATTTTATTCCTGATGGCTTTTTATTGATCGTTGAATATCAAATAATTATTCTATTCTAAAGTGCGTTCCAGAATCCTTTTAACCTTCACAGACGGTTATAGAGGTAAGAACAAAACGTACGAAAATATGTTATTGTTTTTTATGTAGATATAGAAATTACGTAAACTTTTTTCCACGTCTTTGGATCCGTACATAGCATTTTGGTTGAGCAAGATGGTCGGAAAAGTCTGTTCAGCGTCAGAGACGAGCAACGCGACGTTTAAAATGAAAAAATATAGAAGAGACAAGATAAAAAGGGTTGAAAGAGGCGAGCGAGATGGTAAAAAAGGGTAAAGAGTAAAAAGCAAAGACCCTGCGTGGAGAGAATGTCCGGAAGAGGGGCAAAGGGGTGGAGAATCCAGAAGCCCTAAATGAAATATTAACGAACTCGAGTCTGGCCTGTATTTCCACTGGGAAGACCGAGAGATATTCCAGCCCCGGTAAATCCGGGCGAGAGAGCGAGAAAACGTGAGATCCGGATCGTTTCTTAGAGCAACCAAAAAAAAAACGGGGAATGAAGAAAAGTCGTTAATCTGTATATTTTATATTCAAGATGATATTTCCCCGTGTTTATTCTCCTCTGGGAGAGAAAGCTTGCCATTATCATCTCCGGCTCGTCTGTATTCATAAAATGGCCCTAATGACGTATAATGGAAAAAAATACGTTCTCTCAAATGATGCTTAGCTTTTAACGTCTTTTTTTCCCACGTATACATTTCGTTGTCTCGGAGTGTTTTTACGATTTCCCAGGCCTTGAGGATTAATCTCTCAAATATACTCTCTTAATTAAAATATTTTTTTTTTGTTTATTTGAGGTTATGATTTTTTGAAGTACGATTTTTTAGCAAAAAAAAGAGAGAAAAATGGAAACGGTAAAGGATAATGGAAAAAACGAACAATTCATACAATTTCTGTGGGATTAACCTAAATTCACGAAGGATTGAGAGCGAAGAGGGAAGTTACGTGTTATTTTATTTTTATAGACGCGTTTAAAGTAAAATTTGAGAGGGGACATTTGCGTTCGTCGAATTTTCTCTTTAACGTCTCGATTTATAAACGAACATACATTAATGGTTCGAACGAAACTTAATGAATGATCTCTCGCGAGCTTTTTCATCGACCACGGCCGCGAGCCATGCCCTTTTGCCCCTGCGAAAATGTTACGAGCTATAAAATCCAATTACTTTTATTAAACCCTTTTAAACCTGGTAAACTCTTTTGCAATTTATACACGAACTGTGCATTTTCTCTTCTTCGTGGATTTTTCGCGCGCGTGCAATCTCTCCCGGGGAATATTGCCTTCCGCTCCTCGATAGATATTTATTTTGCTACGTTTTGGCGAACGAGAGAGGAAACATTTTTCGAATCGCTGCGATCCACTCTGAAATACGGTATACAACACTTAAAGCCTGTGTAATAAACTGTTTGCCCATCACTATTTTTTGCTACTGGATAGCACGAAGCGAGATTTCAAAAGTCGAGGAAAAAACATTTTTGCGTAGGGAAAAAAAATTTCATCCCTTTTTTGAATTTTTTATTTTTGAAAAAAAAATCCTGGAAAATCTTTTTTCTGCGAATTCTTTTTCTACGAATTTCCGGGAACGAGATTTTAAAAATACAGGAAAAAATAATTTTCTGCGTACAGAACAAAAAAAAAATTTAAAAAATCGGAATGATCTCATTCCCCTTTTAAATTTTTTTATTTTTAATAAATATTTTAATAAATGTTTATTTTTAATAAATAAAAAAATGAGAAGAATTTCATTCCTCTTTTTAATTTTTTTATTTTTCAGATATATACAAAGATATTGAATTTTACGGGGTGATGCATATTGAGTTACATAGTAGCCTGTGTAATAAACTAATTGCACCATATCTTTTTTTTTACTCCGTATATCCGAGAACGAGATTTCCAAAGTCCAGGAAAAAATAATTGTCTGCGAACAAAACAAAAAACGAATTTAAGAAAATCAGAATTTCATCCCTTTAGTAAATTTTTTATTTTTGAGAAATACAAAAAATATTAAATTCTACAGAATGACGCATATCGAGTTACATGAGTCCGTGTAATAAACTGATTGCTAATATCGTTTTTTATTCCGAATATCTGGGAGCGCGATTCCAAAAATCCCGGAAAAAAAATTTTTATGCGCAGAGAAAAAAAATTGCATTTTTTTATGAATTTTTTTATTTTTGAAAAAAAAAAAATTCTAAAAAATTTTTGTTCTGCGAATTCTTTTTCTCCGAATGTCTGGGAACGAGATTTTAAAAGTCGAGAAAAAAATAATTTCCTGCGTAAAGAAAAAAAATAAAAAGAATTTCATTCTTCTTCAAAATTTTTTTATTTTTCAGAAATACCAAAGATATTCTACGGGGTGATGCATATTGAGGTACATAGAAGCCTGTGTAATAAACTAATTGCACCATCTCTTTTTTTCACTCCCCATTCCCCATATTCGGGAACGAGATTTCAAAGTTCCAGGAAAAAAAAAATTTCTGCGTACAGAACGAAAAAAATTTTAAAAATTTCATCCCTTTTGTAAATTTTTTTTTTTTGAGAAATACCAACAATATTGAATTCGACAGAAGAATGCATATCGAGGTACACGAGTCCGTGTAATGAACTGATTGCCAATATCTACGTTTTTCATTCCGAATATCTGGGATCGAGATTCAAAAAATCCCACCCCAAAAAAAAACATTTCTGCGTAGCGATAAAGAAATTGAAAAAACTCCATTCCTTTTTTGGATTTTTTCATTTTTGAAAAATATCAAAACTTCTCAATTCCGCGTAAAAATATTTCAAGGTACGCAGAGGAGAATTTTTATTCAAACAAAATGGAGTAAAAAAATATTCGGAATAAAAATAATGAAAGGGCTCTCGATATTCGAAGTCACTTTCTATGACCGATGTATCGAGAGAGAGAGAGAGAGAGAGAGAGAGAGAAATCGTGATGCAATAAAAACGTGAGTTACATGAAAAAGTAGCGAAACTGGACGCACGTTCGACAAGAATTTTTTTTGACATTCCTCTTTCTCGCTTTTTATTTTACCTGAAAAAAAATCTGGAGAAAATACGAGCAGAGATGATGTATTTCTCCCTTTTTTTCGCTGCTCTTTCCTCGAATACAAACGTAACTGTAGCGAAGAGCTTTATTGGAATACGCGATACGAATCGATGCCAGAGTGCCCAGTTGATTACATCCCTTTCTCTCTCGCTTTCATCCTCCATTCATCGATTGTATAGCAAGCAATTTCTTGTTCATCGTCACTTTACCGGACACGTCCCGGATACACGGATTCAAAAAAAGGAACAAAGAGCAGTCCGATTTTTTCAAAAACTGTAAATATTTTGATACGTCGTTTTCATTTTTTGGACAAAAAACAAAAACCCTTTTCGCATAATAGATTTTTCTTTGCTGACTTTTCCAATTGTTCACTATTTTTACTTTCGCAAAAATGTCAACAATACAAAAAAAGATAGGGATTCAGTAGATTTTTCAAAAACTGTAAATATTTTGATACGTCGTTTTCGTTTTTTAGCCAAAAAAATATTTATATGAACGACTGACTTTTCACTGAATCGTTCACTTTTTTACTTTCGCAAAAATGTCAACAGTAAAAGAAAATAGGGATTCAGTAGAGATTTTTCAAAAACTAGATATTTTGATACGTGTTTTCGTTTGTTCAACAAAAAACAAACACGTTTCGTATAATAGATTTTTCTGTGCCGACTTTTCAAATTGTTCATTTTTTTACTATCACAAAAATGTCAACAATACAAAAAAAAAATAATAGGGATTCAATAGAGATTTTTCAAGAACTGTAAATATTTTGATACGTCGTTTTCGTTTTTTTGACAAAAAAATATTTATTATAAATGATTGACTTTTCACTGAATCGCTCACTATTTTACTTTCGCAAAAATGTCAACAATACAAAAAAAATAGGGATTCAGTAGAGATTTTTCAAAAACTGTAAATATTTTGATACGTCGCTTTCGTTTTTTTGACAAAAAAATATTTATTATAAATGATTGACTTTTCACTGAACCGCTCACTTTTTTACTTTCGCAAAAATGTCGACAATACAAAAAAAAATAGGGATTCATTTGCTGACTTTTCAAATTGTTCACTTTTTTACTTTCGCAAAAATGTCAACGATACAAAAAAAGTGATTCAGTAGAGATTTTTTAAAAACTGTAAATTTTTATAGTTTTTTTTTCGTTTCGTGAATTTTTTGCTGATGTTCAAGATCATCAGTTAACTGATGGATCGTTGAATTTTTTCCTCGGTGCCATTTTCTTTAAAAAATGGCACTAGATAAGGATACTGCGTTAATAAAATTGTCACGATAAAGCGTCTGTTTCGCGATAACGTTCTCACAGGATGGCGCGAAATGTGCTAGAAAATCTCCCGCGTTCCTCTTCGAACGACAAACTCGTCGAGCAATTAAGAAAAACAGCGAATTACTTGCGTACTTCGTGGAAACAATGGCACCACTTCGTGTACACTTTCTGCATTTATACAGCTCGAATCAAAAGTATAATAAAATTTTGAAATAATTCAAATTTTGAAATAAGAAAAAAATCGTAAAAATTTCAGAACTATTAAATCTCAATTGCGCACCTGCAAAATATTATTATTCTTTCCTTGACTTGCAATATAAAAAATTTGTATGTTTCAAAAATAAATAAATAAAATAAATCAATTTTGTATATGTAGGCGAATATGTCAGAATGTACCACGAAATATTTGGGGAGCAAGAGAGAATTTCCCCGAATTTGGAAAACGGTCGAGCGGTTCCCCGAATCGGCCGAGGCCCAGCTCGAGCGTCGGCCAATCGGTTCGGAGCGGTGCTCATGGAGGGGGGAACGCGCTCGGCGTGAGAGCGAGAACAGTCGTCAGTTCTCCCTCGACTTTGCGACCGGACACATCTTATGATCTTATTGAATATACCTATATTTCTATTCTTGTATTTAAACAAATCCGTGTGTTCACTTATTTATTCTTCATTTTTTAAATTGGACACATTGAACAGTCGTGAAAATGTCAATTTTTTCGTACTTTGAGTAATTTTGAAAATAATCCAAAAACTTTTGATCGAGGCTGTAAGAAAACTTGGATTCAGCGCTGGTATGAATATTCTGGATTTGGTAGAGAGGTAGGGAAAAAGCAATTGTACATCCCATCGGTACTTTGTCACACTCGAGAACGTACTGCGAAAGAACTTCTTATCTCTCTCCATAACAGTAGCATAATCAAGCCCAGATGGTTGCTGAATAAAAGAAAAAAATGAGGGTAAGAGAAAAAGCGCGACAAACGTGGGGACGAGGGTGTAAACGACCCAGTTTATGAAAGTAAAAAATGCAAAAGAATAAAAACACGTTAGTACTAAATCTTAAAATAATAAAACTCAAAACTTTCTCAAAAAAAAAAAGAAAATATTCTAAAAGATTTATTCACGCGTTCTCGTGAAGTTATGGAGCGAATATTTTTCGCGGAGCGGATTTTGAAGTACGTCGCATCCAAGGAAATAAATTATTTGAAAAATTTTGACTTTATGAATTAAGTAGACTTGTCCAAGTAGCAAAAGTCCAGCCCCGCTGGGAGACATTCTGCAATAGCAACATTTTGTAGCTCCTTCTCGCTTTCTCTGTCTTATCTAAACGGGGAAAACTTTCAGGATGACGTACAACTTGCACCTTAGCTTCGGAGATTCCCGACTAACTATCGGCAAAATTTCTCGCGGAACACACTTATTCCCCACAGGAGCTCGCCTATTACACACCAACCCGGTATCCTCTTATCTCCGCATTTTTATTTTGTCTGTTATTGCTCCTGATATCTCAGATGAACGATTATTGTTTCAAAATATTTATTTCCCACCTCTAACATAAAAGATATTCAGTAAGTAAAAAATGTTATTATTCGTTAAATTATTTACCAACAATTGTAAGTATTCATTTATAAATATCTTGATGTGTATTTTTTAATATTTATTAACAATCTTTGTCTCTTCATGCATTAAACAAGTTTGAATTATATTGTTTGGACTAAAATTTTTCAAATTTTGAAAATTAAAAAAAATATTTTGTCATGTTTACAAAAACGAAGAATAAGACATCGTTGGATGCCGGTTTTGATTAAAATAGAGTCAACGTCTCGCACAAATTATTATTTTTTTATTATTTATTGTTATTTAAAATAAGATTATAATGAATTACTTATGTTAAGGATGCACTGAAGATAACTCGAAACGGTTTTAAAATTTGAAAATTTGACCAGTCACTGATAATAGAACTCTAATGCTCCTGAGCAAATTTCAACTCAACTCAATTCACTAAATCGTTTGAAAATTATAACAAATTGAATATTATACGTATTCTTACGCAGATTCATCGAAAATGAAATTATAATAAATAATGAATATAAAATATCGAAAACGGTAGTTAGTTACTTGGAATTTTTTTTTCAAAATGTTTAAGTGTTAAAGAATCTTTCTGCCAAATTTCATTAACTTGTACTAAACAGTTTTTGAGAAATTATTCCCTCATCACAACAAAACGAATTTTCCTCTCTAATAGTACGTAAAAATTGATTGAAACGATGAGGTTATGTTGATAATTTCTCTCCAGTATTAGGACACATAAAAAATGTTAATAACCGAGTTTCAACAATTTTATTTAAAATTTTTGGTTTTTCAATTGTTTTAACAATAAATAATATGGGAATTGTTGATAAAGCACTAGAATCCTATCGAGTATCATTTTAAATATCACAATAAAAATGTCAACTTTTTAACTAAGAAACAAATTCGAAGTTGACATTTTTTATTGTCTAAGTCTAATTTTATTGTGTAAGTCTAAATTTTAACAATTCAGTATGAAAAAGTCACTTTTGTTCGGTATTGTACCTTCAGTTCATCCTTAATACGAAAAAATGTTTAATTTATTTATTATGCATTTTCGTAAACTCATTTACAAATAAATGTAATTATTTATTAGTCATTATTCCGATGTAAGTAATTCCAATATAAGTATTGATTATCAATCTTTTTTCTTGCATCAAAAAGTGTGGTTACAAGTATCGGAGCGATATTCGCTTTATATTCGGAGCGAAGATTGGTAAATTCAAAGTTTCAAGATGAAAATTAATTTTTAAAGGAAGTTGAGTGAATTTTTTTTCTCAGATCGTTTCGGGGCCCCAGTGGGATCGGTACCCACAAGTTCTCGAGTCTCTTACGGCCCTTTCCATGTCTCACGTTCGTAGTGGGGAGCAGAAACTCGTACAAGCCGCGTACACCAACGCCCAATGAATGACGTCAGGTGTATAGAGCGTTAGTATGCTCACATCGAGTGTCGCGCTCGCTTCGTTATTATTTAGTTTTTTCTCGTTTTTACACGTTGTTTTGATCAAAAGGGAAGTCACGAATTGAAAAAGGATTAAATACCGAAATGGCTCTTGCCACGTGGTCCATCGTTCTCGTCGCTGGGACAGTTCTCTGTTCATTCACAGGTGAGAAAAAAAGAAATTTTCGATAGGCAACAAATGAATCAGAGGACGCAGAGAGCTCACTGGGCGTCGACATCTTGGATATTTCGCTCTCACGCTATTATACGCATCACGTGGATATTTTGTTTAGAATATTAATAAATAATTATTTGTTAAGATTCTAATAATTATAATTATTTCGATTTTCTCTCTCGCTGCTCTAGAAATTTTTCCAAAATAATGATTATCGATCTTTTCAGGCGTTGAGGCTATTCGATGTTACCAGTGCAGCAGTGACACCGATGCAAAAGGCTCAGACATCTGCGGGGCTTACGAGAAATTTGACAAATACAAAAATATTCCGATCGAGTGCAACAGCTTCGATTCACCGACCTTAGGAACTTTTTGTGTTAAAATTACGAAGCAGAGTCCTCGTGGTTTTATTTGTGAGTTTTCGTTTCAATTCGGCGCATAATTAAATTTTTTATTTTAGCAATAAATTATGATGTATATCTTTCAATAATTTAATTTCAATTAGTATAAAAATTAGGTCAATCATCGAGATTTTTTATCGTGTTGATTTATTTTCATTATTTGCATTTTTTATTTGACTGATAATCGAATTCTTATTTCAACAAAGTATGTTGTTTATCTATTAGTAATTCAGTGTTATGTAGTATAAAAATTAGGTCAGTTGTCTTCATATTTTATCATGTTAATTTATTTTTATTATTTGCATTTTTTATTTGACTGTTAATCGAATTTTGATTTCAACAAAAAATATGTTATCTTTTAATAATTTAATTTCATTCACTTGACGATTTCATTCACTTCATTCACATGATTTTTTATCGTGTTAATTTATTTTTACCATTCACATTTTTCTTTAATTTTTACGAGTTTTTATTATTTCCAAATTAAACTCATAATTATTATTCTATTTGTACAAAAATAGGTTTTGTATAGGTTCTTGAAAGATCGAATAGTATTAAAGTGATTTATGTAAATTATCTAGATCTTTTAATCGTATAAATTTTTGATTGTTTAATGCTAATATTTTTTATTCAAGGGGATGGAAGATGGCGACAAGTAATACGGCGATGCGCCTCGATAGCGACCAACGGAAGTATCGGAGTATGTAATTGGGGAGTCGAGGAGAACGGCGTTTATTGGGAGGAGTGCTCGTGTTCCGATGACGGTTGCAACAGTGCATCGGACATTTTTGGAAAATCTACGATCTTCCTAACAGCATGCGCAATTTTTTACTCAATATTTTTGCGAACTTGAATCTCTGACTTTTCCCCTCGATCATAAAAATAACGCGACAAACAATTCGTGGGTAGTAAAAAAATTTTACGAGATCGTATATCATCCTCCTCTTCATTCTCACCTGAAAAAAATATTTAGTCAAGGGAGAAATATCAGAAGAGAGTCGAAATTCTGTCGCGAAAATTTTTCTTAAAAAAACCTCGAGTGCCTGACAAAATTTTAAAAATCATCATACCGTTCATAGACTGAGCAGAATCTTCGAAATGTTCAGTATTTCGTTACTATTTCGTAACTTGTACAAAGATATTTAACCAAGAAGAACGACGAGAGTTGATTCCCTTTCGGTTTTCGCGATGGGAAAAAAATCATCGGCTCTTCTCTCGCGTTTCGTCTGAGGGAGAACGAGCGAGGAGAAAAAAGTCTTTGAGACCCGATGAGAGGAGTTTGCTCGAGTGGCAATCGCGTGGGTGGCTTTTAGGTGCACCGACAATGACCCCTCGTTAAAACGCTTGTTAGAGAATTCTCTCTCTCCGTCTCACTCCTTTCTCGTCCTCCTTGATTTTCAAGCTCATGAACAATCTCGACTGCCAACAGAACGCTCGAACCACTTCGACGATTCGCGAGCTTAGAACCCTCTTTTTGCCGAATCTCTCTTTTATTTTTACCGATCTCACGTTGATCTTCTTCCGACGTCGAATCTCAATACGAATGACATTTCAGATTAATATTTTGTACATATCGAAAAATTGTCAACGTAATGTAAAAATGATCAATTTTTAATTCAAAAGGGATTTTTTTACACATTTTATTCAATTTTTATTGGCGAAAAAACATTTTTTTGATATTTTTATGATATTTAGACTTCATGGGAGTATATAATAATATCTAGATCCGTCCAATCTATATTATTTATAGAAAAATAATGTATAGATATAATGCACAAGTTTTAGATTATGTTTACAGAGAGTACAATTTATAGTTAACGCATTTTTTTATTAATCTACTTTTTTATTTGTCTATAAGAACGAGAGTGTGAAAAATCACTATAAAAGAGTGTACATCGTTGAATGAATATACACAAATGCGAAGAGAAATAAAAAGATTAAAAAAAAAATGAATAATGCGTTTAATTATTTTCTCGTTAATATTGTAATATTTTGATACTACTAATATTTTCATATTTTCTATATTTTTAATATTGAAATAATAACATTTTTGTCCCAATGAGTAAATGAATGAATGTTTATTACGTCGTGGAAACCCTTAGGCAAAAATTACATAATTTACAACAAGTTATGAATATAATACATATCAGCGATATAAAATAGAGACCAAAAATATAATAACTAAGTATAGAGTAGGAGAAGAAAAAGAAAAAGCATTTTAAAGCAAATGAAAAAAAAAGACACCAAGTACAATTGATAATTTATTAATTTTTTAAAATCATTTACAATGTCGAGAGAGTCTAAATTCATTATAAATTGTCGACGTCGTCGAATGAATTTTCCCATATATTATGAGAAAAGAATGAAAATGTTAGAAAAATGATGACGAATCTCTTGAAATTCTTCTGTCGTCAATTTTTGTTTCCATTCCTATAGGGGCGGGAGGGAGAAAAAGAGGGAAGCCCTTTTTTCCAGGATTTCATTAGAGAAGCTGTTTCACGCTTTTACGAGTGCACCGGAGTGTAATCGCGCATTAGGCCACGAGATAGAGGGTCGAGCCAAAGAATCGCGCCGGGAGGGTCGTACAATACCAGCGAAAAAAGTGTATTCCACTTTGATCGTAAACATTTCACGAAACTTTAACTTCTTTTGAGGCCAAATAAAATGAGAGGAAAAACGTACAATAATAATAATGATAGCTATATAAAAACGGAAAAAGGGGCTTGCGAGCCTTTTGTTTGTTCTTACGATTAACACTGAAGAATTCTATACCGGCTTTGTGGAGCGAAAGAATGGTCTTGGAAGGGAAATCGCTATTTTTTTATATCTTTGCTAAATATTCGGTACATATTTAGAAACACCACTTTTCTGAAATTTGAAGCACAACTTTTTTTTAGCATTTAGAAAAAATGTATTTAGTAAATATTTACTAAGTAAAAAAACTACTAAGTACTTAGGAAATATTCAGAACAAATATTTACTAATATTTACTAAGTACAAGTTTTTGAAGTACAATTTTTTTAGCAATTAAAAAAATTTATTTAGTAAATATTTACTAAAAATATATAAATTTAACCCTTTTGGTTTGCCTAGGGTTTTTTGGAACCTTTAGCCTGCCTAGGGGGTTCGTTGACGTCCTGACATTTTTTCAACCTGTTTAAGTGGGGCTAAAAATCTGAAAAAATTCATTTAGTTGCTTTAAACCCTTAAGTTGAAGTATCAACCATAAGATTATAAACAATTAAATTTTTTCATATATTTTTTATCGAACAATGATGAAAAACGGGGTCAACGCATTTGTTTACTTCAAAAATCATAACTTTAAGACAAGTAAAGATATCGAAACTGCCCAAAAAGAATATTAAAGGGGAAGATTGTCGCTTTCGAGAAAATAATGAGCTGTAATTTACTAATGTTTAGTAAATATTTACTAAGTATAGGTTTTTGAAGTACAATTTTTTTAGCAATTAAAAAAATTTATTTAGTAAATATTTACTAGAAATTTATTTTACTAAAAAAATGCTAAAAAATGTTACTTCAAATTTCAGAAAGGTGGTCTTTCTAAGTATTTACTAACTATTCTTCTACTGAAAGAAATTTTTACACAATTTTCAAAATTTTATTCTCTTCAGACTCCAAATGAACTTAGATAAAAAAGCATTAATTTTTAACTTAGCTGAAAATTTTAAGTAACGCAAGATGCTTTATTTTTTATTTTTTCTACTAAGTGATTTCGTGACGGAAATTTGGTATGGTCGCGAGAGTTAATTACGGGACGCGAATTCACGTCGAGGCTATTAATGTCATGGTTAGTTGGCGGCGGAGCGAGAGAGAGATGAGAGCGTAATACCACGAAAACACAATGCCTATCAGGCTGTTTAGGCTCCTCCATATATTACGGGAGAAACAGGAAGGTTTTACCCTTTGCGGATGGAGGTTTTAGCACAGAGAGGCCCACGCGAATTTCTCGCCAGCGGCAGCGTCGCCATTCGTGTTGCTCGGAAACACCTTACAATTAAGACCTCTCTGTCTCTCTATCTCTGCCTTTCTCTCGCTACTCCTCTTATTTCTCACTAATACGTCCTCATTCTGGCTTCTGATTTAATCCGGGTTTACCTCAATTTCACCTCAACGAAGTGCAACCCAGTTTCATTTATTATTTACTCATTTTTAACGCGTCTTTAATCTAAAACCACTTTATTCTTCTTTTACGACATGAATAATGTTGGTATAAAATATTTGTTATATTTTTACGTCAGATAATACTTTTTTATGTCAAATTATTTAACGCGTCCGCGAGTTCGCGTTCGCTCTTCGTGTATACTCAATTTTCACAATTACCAAAAAGTGGTCATCTTGCGATAAACTTGTGCCACGTTTGGTATATCTGTGTGGTCGGACTGCGGAGGTTTGCAGCTCGTTAACGCGATGACGAAGAATTTTCAAGCGTTTGTAAAAGGGGCAAAGGAGCGTCGAGAGGGCTTTTACGCGCATAAAATGTTTAATGTTTAAATCCGCGGTGTACGTGTATTGCAAGCTCCTGAGTTATCGGGGTTAGTTGTTGGCTCCGAAGCCAGGATCACTTAATTTTCGGGATAAAGGTCGTGTGTACGTATCTCGAGCTCGTTCCCGCCTCTTTCTCTCTTGCCCTCTCGCTCTTCGTCGGTTAATTAGACTCGTCTTCGGGATGCGGAAGTTGCGGAGAGCTTTCGAATCTCCTTTGCTTTCCATCTCTGCCCCCTCCACATTTATGAAGCTCCGGAGCTCGCTTTATGGCCTTACGCAACTTGACGTTCAAATCTCTTATATCGGCCCGAAATGCTTTGCAGCCCCTCTGACATAAATCTTACCCCTTTGAAACGGATCAGCCTGGATTTTGAATTATGCTTTGATATTCGAACCGCTTTTTTAGAATTTGAACCAAGCTGCCATTTTGAACGGAACGCAAAAAAATGTTTTTCCTCTATTTCTGGAATATATTTTAAGGATGTACGCTGAAAATAGCAAACTTAACTTTGAACGTTGAATTTAAAATATATTGTAGACTGAACGATGTCGCGTTTGATTAAAAAAATATTCACAACAACACCATCAAGATGGTGTAAAAAAAGGAGGCAAGTACATTTTTCCATAGCATTATGGTAAATAATAGAGAGATCGTTGTAATATTATAAATCCACTAGATGATAATTAAAATTATTTAAAAAAATATCAATGAGTTTATAAATATATAAAAATTCAATCAGAGTACGATAATGTTAAAGAATATAAATTCAAAAATAATACTTGCCGATTTTATTACTAAACGTACCTGCTTTAGCATAGGAGATTCCCCCGCTTTCTTCATGCCCCGGAGAATTGGTATCGATCCTCCTTAAATGTGTTTTTAAATCACTGAATACAATGTTCTTAGCAAATAAGAGACTATTTGATATTAGATTTTATCAAAATTTGAAATATTATAAATTTTCACCAAATCTTTGGGGTACCCCATTTTGACCCCCCTCAAGTATAGAAGTTGAAAAACATTTCTAAATACTTCAAATCTTTTATTTTGTAAATAAAAAAGAAAACCTGGAGATTGCCGGGGTATTTGTTGAGAAAACTCAATGAAACGGAAAAAACTGGGATCATGTACAAAAAATTGCTAAATACAGAGATCGTCTTTTAACGGAAAATACAAATATTTGATAGAAGGGATTGAGGAATCATGGACGTATTGGAATAATGAGGTGGCAAAAGGAAAAGAAATGGAAATGTGGGCAAAATTTTAAGATGTGCATGGCAGTGTAGGGAGAGCAGAAAATAATGAAGAAGACAAGGGATGGAGCTGCACAGTGAATGGAGAATGGAACGTTTGAACATTTAGTGAGATGTAGAAAAATTCATGAACTGATGAATAGGCAAGTGAAAAAATTTGCTGAGGATTTGATAAAGGTGAAGAAAATGTCGAAGAGAGACTGATAAGTCTGTTAAGAGGGGATGTAAATATGTATAAACATGTGTAAATATTTTAAAGAAGTACAGAAGTTAATACGTAATAGAAATTAGATTATAAGAAGTACCAAGAAGAGGTAAAAGGTATTGTCTGAGACGGTATTCTAATACATATATGTAAGCTGCTGTGTCATACTGTGTACAAAACCATCTGGTTATACAATAAAACTACTACTACTACAAGAAACTGCTACTATATAGATGTATATAGATTTATATAGATGTACGAGAGCATAGAGACTACAGCTAGTCTCCATGTGTGGGAGAGAAAAATAATCAAATCAGATACTAACCATTTTTTGATATAACCCTTTTCGTCCTGATTTTCTATACGTAATCGATTTTAGTCAATAAAATATTTATTTATCATTGCTATCTTATATAACAATCAGTTTAGAAAAACGAATAAATGTACGGATTTGACTGGGCATTCTTAAATAAAAAATGTGTCTATTTTGTGATATTTTTGCAATTTTGTGCTTTTCAAATACGTAAACGTTACATAAACATTTTGGATGCGTCTCGACCCAGGAGTCCGTAAAGAGGAAAGGGAAAACGAGAGAAAGGGAAGCGAACTTTTATTGCCCTCGAGAGTTTTCTTCCTCGGCGATCGTTCGAGACGCGAATGGGACATTCAGCGACGGTAAATCTCTCTTTTCTCTTTATATGTGTCTCTCCTCGATTTTCCGTACATGTTTTGCTGAGGGTCTTACAATACCGTGTAAAAAGAGGGGAAAAGAGAAAGAGAAAGGGAGCCCAGTCTGAGGGTAGTTTTATACGCGGGGGCGAATGTGCGAGTAAAGGATTGTGTAGCATTGAATCTCGTTCTCGTAAAGTTAGACTATCGCGAAGTAAATCGTCCTACAAATTTATCGAAGTACTCGAAGGAAAGGGAAAAGTCCGGTATCGATAAGAATCTTTTAGAAAAAATAACAAAAATAAAAAAAGCTTATAGTGATATTTTGTATAATAAATAGCATCAGAACTATAATATACTTTAGCTGTGTAAATAATTTATGAAAAAAAAACAGAAGTTAAGAGGAAAAACGTTCTAAAAATTTATTAGAGTATCGAATGATAAGAATATTTTACAAAAAATAATCAAAATAATAAATGTTGGTGATGCAAATGTAAAAAAACAGTGAAACAACTGCAGTTGACATATGCAAAAAATGTAGAAAAAAGCATGGCAAATGTTAAGAAAAGGAGCCCCTCGAGGGTGGGGGGGGGGGAGAGGGATCTATATAGTTTTTTACATCCTGAATACAATGCCGAAGAGAAATCGCGGCGGTCACCCCTCCTCCTCCCTGCAAAGATATTTCAAATTTGTTTTCATGACCAGTCATGTGTATGTACGAAACATGAATTGTGTGTATCGGTTACGTTTACATTTTTTCTACCATTAAACAGCCCCAAGTACCGAGCCCCCCCCCACCCCCGTGTATAGGGGAGACAGGGGCAAGACGGCCCCCCTAAGCCGGTTATTATTCTTTGTGGCTTTTAATCATCAAATTGATTTACTCTCATTCAACTTCAACAAAATTCACCAAAATTTTGGCGAAGCTCCTAAAAAAAATTTTTTTTTTTTGGGGCAAGACGGCCCCCTCCGAAAAAAATGAAAAAAAATTTTTTTTTTCAATTGTAAAAAAATTTCCTGCGTTATTAATGTTTATATTTTCCTCTTTAACAACTGTATTTACTCTTACATTACTCGAAATAATCTTTTTTGATGTAATACGAGTCACTTTTTCATTTCTGTAGAAAAAAATTGAGTGTTTAAATTTTTTGACAAACATATTACCAAATACTGTACAACTGGGTTTTAATTTAACATTAATTGCCGCCAAAAAAACATGGTTTACCGATAGTCGGTATAACAATAGTTCTAAAGCCTTCAATTCTGGAAGACTCTCTCCAATAAAAAAACGACGTCGAGGTAAAACCGCAATTTTAACTAGTCCTGAATATTGTCAAGAACTGCGCAGGATAAGCAGAATAAAGATAGTATGAAGAAAAAAAACATGTGATAACATGTGATCATTTTCCATCGAATCTCCCCCTTGCCTTTTGTTATTTTTGATGTGGATATCTTTGCAGGGGGGGGGGGGGTGACCGCCGCGATTTCTCTTCGGCATTGTATTCAGGAGGTCAAAAACTATAATTCCCCTCACCCCTTGCCTCTTTCAGGGGTGGGGTAGTTTTCTTAACATTTACCGAATCTTTTATAAAAAATTGTAAATATTGGTGATATTTTTTTAGAATGAACAGCAAACACTTTATTTGTACCAATCATTTATTAAAAAAACAGGATTTGTAAAGCATAATAAGAATCCTTTACAACAGATAATACAAATAACAAATCTTGGTTATATATTATACAATAAATAGCAAAATAAGAACAGTTCACATATGCAACGAATTTCCGAAAAAAAAGTAGAAGTAATTTCGTCGTGACTGAATGTCAGCGAAAAGACATTTCTCTCATTCTCTTTTTTCGCTTCCGCTTCCTCTCGCTCTCATATTTTTATGACTTCGCGCAATGTTTGCGCGAGAAAGTAGAGTTAAAAATGAGCAGGGGATGGAAAAAAAAGAAAATTTGATAAAACACGCGTGTCGTTGATACTCGTGACTCGTTTATGGGAAAGTATTTTCCTCTTCTGCTTTTTTCCTTCTCCCATACCTCACGACGCGTGAGATGGAGTTACACGCAGCATCTTCTCCTTGAAAAATGTCTATCTCGCACGGAATCCTGAGAGAGAGAGACGAAGAGAAAAGGAGAAAAAGAGAAAAGGCTGTGGAAGAAAAAGCGTTGCATAACTTTTGCATGCACACACGAGAGACGTATGAGGGAAAAAGCGTATTCCGCAGAGTTTTGTAAATTATTCAAAACTTTTCCAACGCTCTCTTTTTTTCGAACTTTTTTTTTACCCTATATGATCTACAACATTGCCCTTAGCCGGTTGGCAGTTGGCAATATTTTCTCCTCTCTCGTTCCCGACCATCTCCATTTTCACCTCTTTTACTTCTTTTTTCCTCACTTCCTCATATGTATTTTATATATGTTTTCTCGCCACCTTTTTCCTCCTTTACCTCTATTTTTTCTCGACTTTCCTCTCTTTTATCCTTTTTTTCGTCCTGTCGCTCTCCTTTCTCGGCCCTTCATTCCTAGGACGCCTATCCCGGAGGAAAGTCCCCACAGGGAATTTCCACTTCTCTGACAGAACGGAAGCAACGCATCCCCCGTTTATTCCATCCAGCATTTTCAGACGAGCTTACAAAAGCCCAAATCCAATAAGTTCGATAGGACTGGCCCTCAAATATGCCTCATTTTTTTCCTCCTCTGGACTCTGTCTATATAAAATGAACGTATCTATTTTCTCTCGTTATATACTGGTAAGATGAACGATGAATTTCCTTCAGATTTAAGGGGGTTGAAACGGACATTGATGTTATCAGATAAGAATCTGATTTAAAATGTGTTTTAATTTGGATGAAACTGGACATTTTGAAAAAAAGTGAACGTCATCGACCGATTTTTTTGAAAAATTTAACGTCGAAGTACGTAAATTTTGTAAAGACACTCATTTAATCAAAGGTTAAATATATTTCTCGATTCGACAGGTCTGAAATTTTTTAATTATCTTGTTAACTAAACATCAAAGATTCCATTGGAATCTTAAAAAAATGCATGTTATCGAACTATTTTTTGATAAAAACGCGATTTGATTTAATACGAAAAAACGTGAAAATCTCTCACAACTATCGACTCCATAAATGAAGTGAAATGCGACGAAGTCAATTGACCAATTTAATTTTAAATATTAGTTAGTTAGTTCGGTTTCCTTTCGTACAACTTTTTAGTCTTAATCACGATATTTCCTTTCCATTCAGAACAGTCTATGCCATGATTCATTCCAGTGTTTTCCTTTTCCCTCTATTCCCCCCCACCCCTCCCTATTGCGTCTGCAGCCGACTTCAGGCCTAACCTGCATCGCATTTGCACATGTTTGCACATGAATACGGGAAAACTGCAGAAAATCCGTGCCGATACATTCGGTGACGTCCTTTCTGGATTTTCCGAAGTTATCAAACCTCGAAAAACTCAGAAAAAACTACCTCCCGCTCAGTGCTGACCCGTTAGTCGATGCAAGTTAAGCGGTCACCCATCCAAGTATTGGCCGCGCCCAATGTCGGCTTAACTTGTGGGACCGCCGAAACTCAAAATCTACCACAGGTCCACGACTGTCAGTAATTTTAAATATTATTCTCCTAATAATTTGTTGACAGTAATATTCAGACGAATATTTCAAAGTATAGTAACCATTATTTTTCCTGTGATCCGAAAATTAAAAGAATAACTTTTTTGAAAAATTTTATATGAACTGTCATTCGACTAGTGAATACTTTATCAACCACTTCAACTGGAAAAAAAACAAGACTTGAGGGCAATGGCAAACGAAAGGTTTATAGATTATGTATAAAGCATATTTAGAGAAAAATCATAAGGGTTCACCACGTGTGACTTTTTTTCTCGATAAATTTCTCTTTTAATATTGAAAAACTGAGTTTAAAAAAACGGTGATACATTCTTTTCGATAAAAAAAAGGGGTTTGAGTCCAATTTTTTATGACAATTCTTTTATTATTGTATAAATATATTTTTTTACGAAGTTCAATAACTTCTGAATTGTCATTGCTCTTAAGGGGACACGGTGGTCTAGAGCACGAAAATTTCACCTATTTTCACGATTTTTTTTTGCCATGAAAAATTTAAAAAACGATGTTTCAACTTTTCAGGCTTATTACTACGTTCATTGAACATACAAAAATTTTTTTTTTACATTTAAAAAACAATATTTATTATTAAAAAAATGCCGCTGAAAATGCCCTCTCGAAAAATCGGACCCGGCTGGTGCAGGTCA
>JAPYYX010001828.1:0-20731 GCA_030522605.1 Cremastinae sp. B BG-2022a
CAAATTTGGCACAAGGATTTTTTAGCCGTTTCCAAACACGTCTACAAAATTTGAACTTTTTCTTACTATTTTAAAAATAGGTATAATTCCTCCTTAAACGATTTATTCCGATTTTTAAAAAAAGCGCGATTCACCCTCAATCAGGTCCTGAACGGATTGAATAAATATTTCATTACTCTCGCGATAATTTTTGCCCAAGGAATTTTCTCCTGGCACCTTGATTGAGGAAACGATACTCTCGAAACGCGTCAGCTCAAATTGGCCGATCACCCGACGTGCAGAGGAAAAAATCGCGTGACAGCTTTCGAGAGAGGAAAGAGAGTGGGAGAGAGCTTCGCTAGGTTTCAGCTCACGTTGAATTGATGCTTCAGTCGAGCTCTTTTTGTAATATATATACAGAAGCATCATGACGGCGAAACTTGAAAAAGGATATCAGATTACCGCGGTTCACCAGCAGAACATCCACGAGATCGTTCCACTCCATTCTCTTTCTCGCTCTCCTCTTTTTTCTCCCGACTCTCATTTCTTCTCTCCTCACCGCATACACGCCTTTTGGGTTAGGCATGTTTTTCGCGCTTCATTTTAATCGCGGTCTGGTGAATAATACGCTGGGAATGATCTCAGTTTATCGGGATCAATTTTCCACGCATTTCATTATCGATTTGTGAGATTAGATGAAAAAAAACAACTCAGGAAAAATAATAAACGAGAAAATACAAATTGGCGAATAAAATCATGATTTCATTTTAATTTCGCTTTGATTTCTCTTTCCCTTCGTTTAATAATTGTGGAATAATTTTTGCTGATTTTTATCCTCAAAAAATTATGAAATTTAACAAAATATATAAATTAAATTTTCTTTGTTCTGCTCGAAAAATAAACTTGTGAAAATATTTAATTGATGTGTTCATTGACGAAGAAATTTTTATCAACGTTTTCTTATCCTCCCTACGATAATTAAATTGTATTTTAAGGGATGAAAAAAAATCAGTGTTTTCTTTACTCACTTTGGCAGTAACCGTTGTAAGCGACAGCGAGCTCGTGGCTACCCTTCTTACAAGCTCTCTTTTTCAGCCTGCAAAGACTTCTGTAGCTGCGACCGTCCGTTCCGCAAACAGGACCACCACCGCGGGGCGCTTTGCATTCCGGGCTGCAAACGCAACGAGGCCTTCCTCTCCTCACGACGCACTTTTTACCTTCCTCGCATCGCACCTCAGCGCAGCTCTCTGCAACCGTTCACATTTTTTTTCAAGCCTTCTCGCAGTTGTTCAATTTTCGATTCATCAATATTTTAATTCATGATTCGTTATTTTTTGTACATCGTAAAAATTTATCTGTGGCTGTGATATTGTTATTATTACATGTTGCGTAATATTATGTTTACGGAATAATTTTAATATCATTTTCCATTCTTATTTTCGTTTTTTAAGACATTTATTTTTCTTTTCCATGAGCGCTTTTTTTTTAATATGGCGTCAGGATCCGTGTAACAGAACGAATGCGGTCCAAGGTTGTCACTGACCATAGTCTGTGGTCACTATACGCACCGGAGTCTGTGGTGATGCGAATAACGACGAGGAATGAAAAAAAATGTATAGAGTCGATGTTCTTAAAGCGTTAGACATGCGTTAACCGTATTATGTTCCATACTTTGAGCGTACACATGTATGTTTTTTTAATGTATCATATTTTTACATGGAGAGAGATTTATTCCTTTTTTAAATAATTATAGGCGCGGCCCGATGGAAATTGTCATCGCGACGTGCGCCAAAGAAATACTTTTTTAAAATGATAAAATAAATTATATTACAGTGAATTTATTTCGAAATATTGAAATAATAATTAATAAATAATTATAAATTAAATTATGAATAATTATAAATTATGCCTCACTGTAAATTATTTTTGAATCAAATTTCATGAAATAATTTAAATAAATTTAAAAATAAAATTCACCTCTGCATGGCCGACAATGGACACCGCCGCCGAGAACTCTCCAGAAAAAGAGACTTCCACTATCGAGATCTTCCTCGGAGTAAGCTGTCGCGGCGGCTGCGTTCGAAGCGCAACACTCCTGTCGCGTTACGTCCTGGGACAAAAGTTCCTTGCACCGTCCGTTACTTATCGACGACCAACAAATTCCACCTGCAACAAATATTTTCAAAACAATAAATAAACAACATTTTTATATTATCATATTTCTAAAATTCTGTTTATTTATACATTGAATAATAAATTCATAATTTTTTATTTATTTAAAAGAACTTGTTTTTGGAAATAATTCCATTTAAATATAAATTCAAATATTTTTTCACAGTCTTATGTAATTTCTATAAATCGCCAATTAAATACGAAATTATAATTTCAGTTGAAGAGTGACATTTTTTTTCTCTCATTCTTCTCGGAAACACTTGCAAGCATGAATTCTCGATGGAGAATTCTTCCATTATTAATTACAGTAGAAAACGAATCTGTGGCACGAATACCGAGACAGCTGGCGAGAATCGAGAATCGACACTCTTTTCTCTCTTTCTCTCCCTGAACGACAGAAGAATGTGAACGACAAAGCTCGAGCAAGTTTGTTCCGTAACTGCTCATTTTTGTTCATTTCATTTTCTTAGAACATTTTTTTATCCTTCCGAGATTCTGTGCCAAGATTTTCCTCGTTTTTCTCTCCCCTTCGCTCTCTCCGCCTTGAATTTCCATGGAAAAAATTGAACCCGAGCGATTTTAACGTTATTTTTATTTTTCGCTCATTTTGCTTTTTGCAGACTTTTTTCACGACCTTTTTTTTTTCTTGTCAACCGCGCTGCAAAGAGTTTTCATTCGCGCATGAAAGTTATGCATGGTGCGCGGAGCTCGCAGCCCTCGGCATTCATGTCTTGCATTCCACATGGCATGACACTGCACACGAAGCCCCTTTTGGCTCCCATCACCTCTCCTCATCTCGCTTCCACTAAATTTATCCTTCTCCCCCATTTTTTATTATCTCCTCTCAATAACCACTCTCGCGAAAAAAAAAATCCTCCAACTATTTTATCGATTTCAAATCCGAGTCTCTCACGATTTCAACAGATTTTTGCCTCAAATCGGTGAAAATATCTCCGAGGATTCCTGAGGAAGTTCGCTCTTATCGCAATCTCGTGCGATCTGCGAAAAAATTCTTTACTTGCAGGAAATTTAGAAAACTTCGTAGAAGATTTACTATTTTTACGATTCAGAAATTTAATGTACAAAATTATTGTCGCAATTAGAGAAAATTTTTCGCGATTTGTAGAAAAATAATTAAATATAATTTCTGCAAGTAAAAGTAAACTTTTTCATGTTTTACGTGTTTACTACGCAGGATTTAGAGTATTATTTTTGTTTTCTTTCGATAATGGATTTTATCAGAATTTATCTTCGAGGATTCCCGAGGAAGTTCGGTCTTATCGCAATCTCATGCGATCTGTAAAAAAATTCTTTACGATTTGCAGGAAATTTAGAAAACTTCGTAAAAATTTCCAATTTTTACGATTCAGAAATTTAATGTACAAAATTATTGTCGCAATTAGAGAAAACTTTTCTCGATTTGTAGAAAAATAATTAAATATAATTTCTGCAAGTAAAAGTAAACTTTTTCATGTTTTACGCGTTTACTACGCAGGATTCAAAGTATTATTTTTGTTTTCTTATTTCGATAATGGATTTTATCAGAATTTTATCAGAATCGAGCGATGGTGAAACTGGAATCAGAAAGAGAGAGAGAAAATTCCGTTGGCAGTTACGGGTATTATAGACTCGATGGCAGTCTGAGCCGCGTGTACGCTTAATTAACGCGTCCGCGATTGTTCATACGTGTATAAAAGTCCGTAGAGAGCGAGCGAGAGAGAGAGAGAGAGAAACCGGCGAGTTGCGTGGCAAAGCGATTAGAGGATTGAAAAGTGGAACAAGGTCCTGGCCTACGCAGAAAATACGTTTACGGGATCGAGAGAGGAAAAGAGAGAAAAATGAGGCTTGACGAGTTGCGAGAAAAACATAATATCGAGGCGATAAACAGGAACACTCCCAGCGATCGGAAAATAGTTTCGGAAGTTTCGATGGAATTTGACGTCTCTTCCCAAGAGTCGAGAAGATTTTTTTGTTCAAGAATCTTCTCATTTTTCTCGTTAAATAATTATGAAATTTAATTCAATTTAAAATTTATTTATCAATTTTTGCAATACAAAATATTTTTTTTTAATTATAAAAAATTAAAAATGTTTATAAATTAATTATTAAAATTTGTAAATAAATATTTGGTCCTATCACGTAAGAAATTTATTTACTTATAAATAAATTTTTCCCAGGAAATACAAAAATAAAGGAGAAAATTTAATTGAAAGGCGTAAGCACGTTTCAGCAATATTTTCGATCGTCCTTTTTCGCTTCTCACGTTGGGTTTTCGTTTGTTTTTTTTCGGGGGACTCGCGACGAAATAAAGTCTCGGTCCGAGTGAATAAATTTTTGGCATCTTTGTCTCGCGGTGGAGCGGGCGGCCGGCTTTGCCACTGACCTCCCTTAACTCGTTGCCCACCAACTCGTGGACGACGTCGTCCTCACGATTCTCGCTCTTTTTCTCCTCGTATACATCTATAGAGAAACGCTTTACGAGAGCTCATCCTATCCCATGGATGGTGAGCCAGCAAAAAGTCGAGCCTCCCGCGCCTCGTCCGTTATTTTTCATCTTTTCTCTCTCACCGTTCTCTGTTGCTCTTTTTATTCTCTCGTCGTTACGAAATCCGCTAACGATTCTTTTTCTTAATCACAAAATTCAATGTAAAGTAAAAAATTCGCGTACATAGATTTATAATATAAAAATCTTCTAATAAAGATTTCAAAGTGTGATCGGTGTGACGATGTTCGAGAAGGAAAAACGATCCAATTTATAAAAAGTTGATGGAAGATACGTGAACACCGTCGTTTTGTCACCGCTTTTCCGGAAATCTGATTGGCAAATTGGTACGAATATTGACAACTGTGTCAAAGATTTATCAATATTCAAATCGTGTGAGAAATACAGAAAAAGCGAAAAGAATTATCTATTTATCTATTATAAAGAAAGGAAGAACGGAGAAAAAAATCAAGAAAGTCGTTTGGTGGAGATAATTGATGGAGAATGAAAAAATTTAAGAAGATTAAATGATAAGTATCAAAACATAAAAATATTCAAAAAAATGAAGAATTTATAAACATACGACGAAAAAAAGAGCTCGCGCGCGTTGGCATTACCTAGTAACATATAAAGTTAATAAAAATCTTTATAGTTCAAAAGAAACGACGAAAAAATCGAATTACGTTTAACCTCTTTTTCTTTTGAGATTTACAGACACTGCAATACCCAACAAATCGATTAAAAGAAAAATAAATTTTATCGTCCCGTTTTTGAGTTACCGAGCGTATGAAATTTGTCTTTTCTTTTGAAATTCGAGCTCACGAGGAAAGACGTCATCGAGCGAGAATTTCTGACAGAGAGAGAGAGAGAGATTCGAGAGATGAAAAAATAACCATGCAGCATTGGATAAAAATGATCGAAGTCTCATGTCAAATGTCTCAACCCTTTTTTTATCTTTCGGTTGCTCGCTCATCTGGCCGCATTGCGAGTCTCAATCATCGTTAAATGAAACCGCAGTCTGCGGTAAAATTACGTTTAATACCTGAGGAGACATCGTGAAAAATGCAAGCAAAAAAAAAATAAAACCCAATGAATAACAAGCACGAAAATCAGAAACGTCAAAACTAAAAAAAAACAAACGACGTCCGCAACTCGAGCAAATCGACTCGTACAAATGTTGGGAATAAAATGTAACAGATTCGACCAATCGAATACATCCGAGAGCAAAGAAATCACAAAGAGCCCTTCAAAAATGCGAAATAACGATCAAGATAAAAAACAAAAACAAAAAAGAGAACACACGAGGGAATGACACATTTCGAAGCTTCGTCAGGTATGAAAAATCTCATCCGAGTGACCACACCGGGTATAAAGATACGAAGCACGTTGAGGAGTTTTCGGTGGATCTTGATATACGATATGGTCAGTGAATCGAAGAAAAGAACATGGCTCTTCGGCAAATGTTAAGTAACTCGAGAAAACGTGCTACACCCATAAGAAGAGGGAAAAATGTTGGATGTATTTAGTTACAAAGTAAGAAAATGAGAAGCGAGAATCAAGGATAAAGAGAGAACAATGATGAATAAAAAAGGGAAGAAGAAAGAAAGACGAAGTGGTTATTGTTCAGAATGTTCGGAATCTTTGTGGTTCGGGGGCTGAAAGTGGAAAGAGCGAGGGAGAGAGAGCGATGAGGCGCAGAGGTATATGGGAGAGAAGCGATGCCGGGAAGAAGATTGGCAACAATGTTGCGATTGGTGCCCTCATCAACTGTCGTAATAACATGATCCTTTCGTACGTGCTTCTTCGACTGTACATCAAGGGAGAGAGAGAGAGAGAGTCGAGTCTTTGCGGAGATTATATTTGATAGCTCGCTAATGTGCAAGCCTCAGTGCGCTTTCGCGCATTCCGAAAGCCGCGACGAGGAGGGCTGAGAGCGAAAAGCTCGAGGATGAGAGAGAGAGAGAGAGATGAGAGAACGAGGTAAGAAGAAATCTCCGGAACGTTGAGGAAAGAGAGAGAAAAAAATTCTTGGTGTAATGGAGGAACCAGTTTGCGGGTCAGTGGCTCCGTTTCATCGACGAGAGAGGAGGATTCGAGGGAGAGAGAAAATCTGCAGAGCTTTCACGCAACTGAGAAGAGACGTGCCACACGAGACAACGAGAGAGCCCTTTTCTTTTCTTCTCTTTCTCTCTCTTTCGATTCTCTTTCGTTCTTGAGAGAAATAAAAGAGGAGGATAGAAATAAAAAGAAGAGATGCAGTCGAGAAGGGAAGAAAAAGCAAGAATGGGGGATGAGAGTGGCCTCAACATCGACACACACGAATCCCTCCACGGCCGGGAGATATATTCGCGACATCGAGGAGGGAGGATATGTATGTTCGAAAGGGCTTTCGTACGTTTATTGTCGATATGTTTATATTTACGTAATACCGGCTCGAGGCTCATCCAGGTCTCAAGAGACCTCGATATTTGATGAAAAAAGAAATGTCTCGATTTTTAGATTTTCTTCGTCGTTTGATAAGATTTTATTTTATTTAAATTTGTAGGGTACGAGGGTGAATTGTTTGAGAAATTTTTATAAAAATGCACAATTTTTATGTTAATTTGTTTGTTATTTAATTACTTATTTATTTATTTATTTTTCTTCTTTTTCTCGATCACTCTCGCCGTCGAGCTGGCACTTGGCGAAGAAGGACGGCCCCGGGGCTCGTCCCGAGAGGGCCAAGGGGACGAGAGGAACATCAAGAGATTTTCATACAGAGTAAAAAAGCACTCTATTAGAAAAAGACAAAAATTGCCCTACCATTCGAAGTTGAGGATTCTCCGAGCTCATATTTCCGTGGATTTTTTGGCTCTTGAAGAACCTCTCCTATTTTTTTTCTTAAATGATTTTATTCTTGCTCCGGAATCGCCTTTGGCAAGTGAAACGTAAATTTATATATACGGCGAGTCTTATGCCGAGTCGCACGCTTTGTACCATTTACACTGATCCATGAGGATCGTCAGCCCTCTCGTACGCGACTCTCGAGCAAAAAATACTCTTAATGAGTAAATTCCAGAGACTCTCTATTCAACCCAAAAGTACCAAATTAAATGTACACTCGCGAAAGGTTCAACGTATCTTATTTAGCTACAAAAAATTTTTTGCATAAAGAAATTAATATTTTCGCTTTTATTTATTATTTTCTATAAGTCATGTATTTTTGTAGATCGTGTTATTGAACATATTATTAACAAAATTCGAAACAAGGGAATGGTTTGTAAAAATATTTTTGACATATTTGGAATTATTTAAGAAAATTTTTAACAAAGTAATTGAGGAATCGAAAAATAACTTTAAAAATGAAAGCTACATTGAAAATAAAAGTCTCGAATCAGATAATAGAGATATGTACATTTTTATTAAATTTAATTACTATTTTATTAAAAAGTTTATTATCATTATGGCAAATTATCTTGAAATCGATTTTTTAAGACAATTTGGGACACCGATCAGTAAAATTTTAATTCTCTCAATATTTTAAGCATTTTGACTGTGTCTTGTGATTATCAGAATTAATTCATATTTTCATATAATAAAATATACTGATATAATGAGCCATTCAATTTGAATTTTTCTTTCACAAAAATTAATTCAATTTTCTACTTAAAAATTTTCAAAAATCGAGACATTTAAAATTCTACTTGTAAATATATTGCGGCGAAAGCTTCTCGTCGGAACGAAATTACTTCTTTTTTCTTGTAAATGGAACGAAGCGCTTAACCCAGAAAAAAAAGCTCACTCGGAAGTGGAAGGGTGTCGGAGACCCTCGTGTGAGCTTCTCGTCATCGCCGTCATCGTCTTCGTCATCGTCGTCGCGATTTCGTGTGCGAGGGTCGAGTGCCGCGACAGCAGGAAACGCGCGTAAAAGGTCACACCTTTTGCCACCGGGTTAACGTATCACTGGGTAAAAGTCCTCGATTGTTCTCACAATCGGTCAAATAATTGCATCAAAGAGACGAAATATTTTTAATCCGAAGGAACCAAACAAAAAATAATTTTCTACGTAAATAAAAAAATACCAATTCTAGTCTCAATCTACTTTCCTTAACCAACTTCGATTTATTTTATTAAATTTCTATTTAATTAATCGAAAATCCGGTTTATCTTTCTCTGAAGCGTGTTTTTACGTACTCGGGAATTTATTCCTCAACGTATTCGCTACCTCGCTCGCTTCTGTTCAATGTTTAATACTTCATTTTTTCGAAACTTGAAAGTACGGTTTTATTTTGTCCTGCGCTTTTTTCCCTGTACTTCATTCAATGCTAATTCTTCGCGAAGCGGGTGTGGCCATTTTTGAAAAATCGAGGACATCGAGGAAGGGCGAGAGAGGAGGAGAACGAGAGAGAACGAGAGGGAAAGAAAGGGAAAAAAGAGAGAAAAGGATTCGCCATACCAGTGCTAGCTTCGCGCCACTTGTTGCTCGAGAAAGAGAGAAAGAGATAGAAAAAGATAGAGAGAGAGAGAAGGAAAGAAACTTCGCGGACGTATACGTGGTCAAAGTTTCTACAATTTTTTTTCTCCTCTGCGTTCATTCGTTTTTTTTCACGAATTCCAGCTCCGTGTATGACTGCACTTTGCGCTTTTTTCTCTCCTGAATGCTCGTGACCTTATCCAGCTCGTGAGAAATCGAAACGGAGACGAACCGATTAAAGCGTTTCTCTCCTCTAAAACATCCAAGACGAAAGCCTTTCCACACTTTTAAGGCCAAATTACACTGTCATTACACTCGATATCTCATTGTTGAGGCATTTTTACAGTCCATTGTTATCGATTTATGGAGGCTTCCGCTTTAAATAAAATAAACTTCGAAATATCATCTTCATACTTTTTTCCTGCTCCCTCGTAAAAAAATAATTGCTTCGATCCATTTTTTTGATTTTTACATCCTTATTCCAACTCATTCAATTTTTCATGTACATTCTCATAACCTCTTCATTTAAATTTTTATTCCTATAACTAACATACACATCGCCATATTTTTCAACATTATTATTATTAAAATCCTTTAATAAAATTTATTGAAATTCGACGAGAGGGTGCAAAATTATCAATTCGCATTAATCGAATCAAATTGACGTTATTGTGTAATTTATAATTTTAATAATCAATGAAAACGGTTATAACCTGTGGCGAATTGAGCTTGAAGCAAGAGGCCAATGAACGGTGTCAGGAGGAAGATTTTATAGCGGGGTGCTGGAGTACCCCGTCGCGCGCCCGTCATCTCAGGCGCCCTGCGCCACGTACCCCGAGGTTTTTTTCCCTCCTGGTCTTCCAGCGATGATTCCTTTATCTCTTCCGTCCCTTCCTTCCTCCTTTCTATCGTCCTTTCAACTTCAACACAAACGAATCCTCGTGCTTCACATTTCATCTGACCAAGAGTCACACGACACTGTTTACGCTTTTTATTTTTATATAATTAATTATGCTCACTCGGATTACGTCAATTTATTATTTCGTTGGATATATATTTAATATTCGTGTACTTGAGTTGATTGTTTATTGATTTTTTAATTGTCAGATTTTACGAAGCACGAAAATAATTCGAGAATATTCACTCGGCCACGTGGTCTTGAAAAGTCACAATATTTTGATTCGAGAATTTTCGTCTTTCTTGGCTTTCTTGTATCACTTGCGATCCTCACAAACGATCCACTCTGCAAAATTGAAGGAGAGAAATACATTTTCATGATTTTATTTTTTGGTTTTTTTTTATTTGTATCGCAAAAGTTTTTTCATTGGGAAGAATTTGTCGGAATCGGAAATTTAATTATGATGAGAATGATTGAATCGTTTTTATAATGAAAAATCAACGAGAAGGAGGAGCTTAATGATTTTTGATGCAAATTATTTATTAAAATTTATTTGACAATGCATTCGAGCTCAGGACTTTTGTTTTCTCTATTTTTTATTGTTGATTCGTTTTTGCTAGTTATTTTAGTTCCAATATGATCTGAACATTTTGAAGATCGAAAACAAACGAGAAACGAGACTCATTTTTTAAACGAAACATCCCTTTGCCAAATTTCACATAAAAATGTCATCTTGATTGATCTCTTTTGATCAGGTTAATTATTTTTCACGATCTTTCTAATTTTTGGATAAATGAGCGAATTTGTTGGTATGGACAAATCTACTAGCTTTGAATATTGCAAGATAATCTTGTTTTCAGTCTGAAATGATTGAATTGACCTCATCTCAATGATTTGGTAACATTTTAGCTAAAAAAATGTAAATTCATTATTCTTCATGTTTGAGATCATTCTGTTCGTGTATTTTTTCATTATTAATCTGATTTGCATATCATGAGAAATAAAAAAAGACGCGATCGGTTCAAACATTAAAAAAAAATCATCCGTCTCGCAAAATTTAGTAAAAAAAATCCTTCATGATAACTCCGACGATCGGATCAATTTAATATCGCGAGCTTTTTTATCGCCATAACGATCGGCACGCCAGTATCGAGACGTGAAGCGCGAACGGAGCGATTTTCTGTACGAAAGAGATCTCTCGTGCGATAAAAGAGCGAAATGACACTCCGAGTTTTGGCAACCGCAGGGATCAGTCAAAATTTCTGGCGATTCCTCCGGCACGACATTTTTCCGGCACAACAGGTTTTCGAGATTCTGTCTGCGTTCGAGAATTTCTCTCGGGCTCTTTTTTCGCGAACGGGAGAAAGAGACGGTGTCATTGGCGGGGAGGAAGGGAAAGAGCGACGAAGTGAGAAACCGATGCAATCGCGGCGATGATGTGCACAAGCTTGACGATGGATATTTTTAACGCGTTTCTCTCTCTTTCTCTCTCTCTCGCTCGTTCCTCGCGCGACAGTTCCTCCCGGGAGCGATCGAGAGAAGAGTTTATTCTTCACGTCGGACCTGGGATTCGCAATTTGTTTTTTTTCTCTCTCTCTCTCTCTCACAATCTCTCAAACTCTTCTCGTGTTTCCTCACCTACGATCGATTCTCACTCTTCTCCTCTCCATCTTGCACTTTCCCTTTTTCGCCGGAAGACAAAAACAAAAAACCCCAAAAAAAAATGATTATACAGTCTCACAACTGAGAATCACGAAATTTCATAAATCGGATCTCGCGATCGGAAGCTCCGAGTGAGTGACAACGAGACACGTTGATAGAAAAAAGTCTCGTGTATCTTTTACAAGTAGAATAATCTCGCGTATCGTACATGCGGAATGGTGAACGAGATCCCGCGTACGGGTTCCCGAGAAGATCGGAAGCTCTCCGAGAGCGTAACGCGCGGTAACGAGTACGTTGAACAAAAGTGACGAAAAAATTTCGAAAAAATCGAGCGCGCGGGTCCGCGAAGGGAGGGTTCGCCGGGAGGGGGCTTTTCGGGTGGGTGGAGGAGAGGGTTGAGGCGAGGTGTGTACCGTCGTCGTTATGAGGTAGGGATGAGAGAAAATGGAAGGAGAGAGAGAGAGAGAGAGAGTGAGTGAGGCCGGCGAGTTTTAGAGCTCTCTCTCGGTGGAGAGAGACCCGATAAAAGCGTATGCACGACGAGACGCTCGCCGATAATCACCCGCGCACAGGAGGAATCGGTCGTCACCCCACCTCGGGACTCGGAACGTCTTTTCTCCCACCCGGGATCCTCCTCCTCTGGGTCTGTGCCGGCGCTCTCGAGCCTGCGAGAGCGCGCGGGCATCAGCAGGGCAGCCGGAACGCGCTCAGGAGAGAACGCGCCGCGTTGGCGGTGTCTGACGCCGCCGACGCTCTCTGCCGCCGTCGCCCGCGTCCTCCTTCTCTTCCACGCGAATGACTCTACGAAAGACCGAGACAAACTGAGAAACCGAGACCGAGAAGGAGAGACTCGAACACGTAAAGAGAGAGAGAGAGAGAGACGGAGAGAAAAGAACGTGCGCCCCGAAGCTCCCCCCTTCACCCCTTTTGTCCCTCTTTTCTTCCCCCCTCCCCCTCCCTCTTTTTATTCCACCACCTCCTCCTCATCCTCCTCCTCCTCGCGCTCACACTCTTTTTATACACTCTGCTATATTTGTCTCTTTCTTTCGTTTTTTTCTCTAGTTTATTATCTCTCTCTCTCTTTCTCTCCTCTCTCTCTCTCGCTCTCTTTTTCGCCGCGGGAATCCTCACCGAGCCCCTTTCCGATTCGCTCGTCTCAATAAACACGGCCACGCGTTTGCGATCTCTGTTATATATCCGCGTGCGCCCGCGAGCCCAGCGATATTAAACGATATCGCGCCTCGATCGTACCAAGACGGATTTCCGATTTTAAATATCGAGACCGCGGCTCTCTCGTGAGAGTGTGTCTATACCTCGCGAGGTTTCTCGTCGGGTTTTTTTACCAGGTTGGGATTTTGAGAATTTTTTTTTTTTATGTTTCGTTTTCGAAGTCGGTTAAACTCGTTCTTGAATTTTTTTTTTTTGGATGTTCCAGTTACCGTTGTTGGTTTGTTCAAAGTTCGGGCGATGACACTTTTCGATTCACAGTTTCGTCGATGGCACTTTTTGTCGATTTTTATTCACGTTTTGAAAATTTTTTCAAATTTTTTGCAAAAATTTTGAAATTTTTTTTGTTGGTGCTCGCGATTTGAGTTTATGTGCGTCGTGCGTTTATGTTTTATTTGAGTTTGAATTTTAATTCTTAATTCGTCGATCCTCTCGTTTTTCGACACGAAATCCCGATCGTTTTACGGTGCCGCGCGTGTTTTGAGTCTTCAAATCTTTCCGGAACTTCGAATCTGTCTCACTGTTTCGTAATAGACGATTTTCGCGCCTCTTTCCCGCGCTCCTTTCCGCAGCCTTTCGCGGCCTAGTACGGAATGAAGCGAGTCTGACGCTGCATGAGTGTGGTGGCGGACCGCGCTCGTGCTGGCGTCGATCCTCGTGGCCGCCCGGCGTCCTCCGCGGGATTATATCGTGCCGGCCCCGTCGTCGTGTGGCTCCAGAGACGCGTTTCTTCCCTCCTCACTTACATTCCACACAACCGTACAATTTGCACACACCGAGCCCCACTTTCCACCACTTCGTTCCTGATTTTTCTCCGGCACGTGATCTTGACAATCTTTATCATTTATCAATTTTTCTCACGCGTCAACATTCTTGTTTCAATCCCAAATATACACTTTACTCACGAATTTATCGAGTTGTGTGAAAAATCAAATTTTTTTCCTCAGAGATTCATTTTTATTGAAAAAAAATTTTTAATGCCACACAATATGTCATTTATTAATTTTGTCACTAAATAAAATTATATTTTAATTGCTGATTATTTTAATTAATTTTTTTGTAGATAAAATTGTCTCGGAGAATATTTCTGTATAAATTTTTGAATTTCCACGTTTTTGGATAAAAATGATGTTTTAAATTTAAAAAATGATCGAATCATTGACAAGTTCGAAACTGAATTTGTCAAAAGACGAAAGAGCGTAGATAAGATATAGAACGGAGTAGGAGTATGTGAGAGAAAAGTACAATTGTAATTGGTGGATGCACCGTCGCTTCGTCTCGCTTTTATACCCCCCTCGGGCTGGGAAATATGTGTGTGATGCTGGCACGCCCCCTGTGTTCTAACTCTTCCGAGACAGAGAGGAAACGATATCGTCTCGACACCCGTGGACCCGTACACTCACCCGTTTCCCTCTCTCTTTCTCTCTCTCACTCTCTGTCTCTCTCTCTTTTTTTCTCTCTCGCATTGTTTTTATTTTATTTATTTTACTTTTATTTCATATTCATCGTTCACATTTTCTGACCACAGTTGAAATTTTTTAAAATTATTATAAAATTAAATTATATTTGTGATTAAATTTTTATTAAATTGTATTTGTAATTAAGTTATTTATAATTAAATATTTTATTAATTTACCTTATGTAGAGATTTGAGAATTATTTTTATATTTGTTTATTTTAAAAGTTTCGTTCAAGTTAGTGTATATTTTTGTCGTTTCTTCCCTGTTATATTGTCGGGGAAGAGAAAACAACATTGAAATCTGGATCAGCCGTCTAACAATATAAGAGGATCGACCGCGGAGAGAGTCGAGGCTGCAAGACTCTGCTAATTTGGTCCGTGACCGAGTGACCATTGTCGAAAAATCTTGCCCAGAAAAATCGAAGAACGGAGACGGGGAATGAGAAAGAGGGAAGAGTCACGTTTTCGAGCGGAGACAAAACACCTGTCGGCATCGAAACGTAAGAAACCGAGAAAATAAATAGAAAAATGTAATTTCTCACATTTTTCATCGAATAAAATATCTGAAAAATTTTTTTTTTCTAATCACTGAATTTTTTCCTCTTTCACTATTCTTTCTCGCTGTCATTTGAAATTTTCTATTTATTTTTGTATTTTTATTATTTGATAATAAATTTATTTGAATAATTTTTTCTCGCTGTCTTTCCTTTTCTTTATCTTTATCTTCGAATTTTCACCCGAGCTTTTCCCCATGGAAAAAAATCAATTTAAAATTATAATTCTCCGATTTTTATAAAATTAAAATTCCATCCAAAAAAATGTTGTTCTTTTTCAAAATCTTCCGCCATTAAATTCAGTTCTCCTGTTTTTATCTCTCTTTTTTATTTCTCTCTTTCTTCTTACGTCTCTCTCTCCCTCTCTCGTCTGATGCTCGTCTCGACGGGTATCCTCGAGACTATGAATGACGGGAGTCGTGCGCGAAACGCGTTACAATTTATAAGTTCCTTCCCCGCCTCGGTCGGTCTGAGCCATACTTTGTAGACCGGCCGGTGAGTCGTTCGCACCGTAAGGGGCGCAACTCGCAACGACTTCTCTTTCTCTCTTCGTTTTTTTATTATTTTCTTATTATTATTTTTTCTCCCCGTCTGCGGCCGCGAAGTGACGAACCCCGCGGCCTCAGGGAAGAGAGTAACAGAGAGAGAGCGCGGACAAAAAGTGTCGACGCTTGTAGAATGTAGATCAGAGCAGGATTGTGCCCAAGGAAGAAGAGTTGTGAACGAAGATTCCGGAGAACGCAGTCTGCGACGAGGATGAAGCTTGCAGGAGGAAGGCAAAAAAAAAGAGAGAAAAAGAGATAAAAGGCGAAAAGAAAGAGAAACGAGAGAGAGAAAGAGACATAGAGAGGAGAGAAGAGATAAAAAAATGTCGAAAGAGCAAGTGAGAGAGAGAGGAAACGTCATTCGAGAGAGTCACGAGTGAATCTATTCTGTATATGGTCGGGCCGTCTGTCTGGCTCACCCGCCACCACTCGGAGACAGTCCGGTCAGTCAATGGACATGATTCACTGCGCTCATGCTCCTTGTTTTCTCACCTAACTATATACATATACATTATATCAGCTACCTTCAATCTTTTTATTTCGATACTTACACTTTTTTAAACTATTTGAATCAATTTTTTTCATTTTTGATTTAATCAATAAATAATCGAAAATTATCAAATTTTAATTTATTGATAATTAAATGAAAAATGAATGAAAAAATTCACACTTGAATAATATTAATTCTTTAATAATTCAATTTTTCAAATATATTCCCAATACACATATATGAAAAATTTTTATGTAAAAAAACGAGCGGCAAGTGAAAAATGCCGCAAAAAGTACGAAGCAAAAAAATAAGATAAAAATACGGAGCAAAAAAATCGGGAGAATAAAAGTACCGAGCGAAAAAAAGAGTGAAAAGTACGTAGAAAAAAACATGGGGATGGGGTTAAGGGCGGGGAGGGCCGGGAGAGGAGAAAACGTGTAAGGGGCTCTTTGGAGGAGAGAGAAAAAGAGCGGGAGAGCGAGATAAAGAGAGCGGCTGTAGTATATTTCCTCGCGATCCTGCTCCTCCGTGGATCAGCTCCTCGCTGCGGGCTAAGAAACGAGCCACGCCGAGGAAGACGGGGACACGGGGAAAAAGAGAGAAGGATAGAGGGAGGGAACGAGAGAGGTTCTCTCTTTCACGTAGAGTCGCAGGAAGGAAGAGGAGGAGCTCGGGCGACTCGGATTGATGGTGGCACGCCGCCACGGGGAACAAGAACCGACAAGCCGCCTGCCTCTCTACCAATATATATGTATATATGTTGTATATATGTATATACAATATATACATACATATATGTACACAATATATACATATATATATATATATATAATATGAATGTACGAATTTATACATATATATATATATATATATATTTATAATATACGCGTACATATATGTATGTCTATATATACAGATCTTTGCCTTGCTGCGTTATATACATAGGCATATAAATCGGACGCATCTCTCGTGAATCCTTTCGCGCAATGGACACGAGAGAGAGACTTCAGCGAAGTCGCAAAAAAGTGTTCCTTTCTTCAAACGCAATCTCTTGTCTTCAATTGCCTTCCGCGGAACCGGTGCAACGCGTCGGACTCCCCAGAGATATATACATTGTTATTTTCGTAATTATCTTTGTTTAGACAGAGATTTTGTTTTATTTTTAAATACTGAAGTAAGATTTTTTTGCTCGAGCGGAAAAATTTTACTTGATTTGTATTTATTTGTTATTATGAGTTTTATTGATTTGAATTTGTCGGCTTGTTGGATAAATGTTTCGTAATTGGTATTGAATGAATTTAAAATTAAAATAAGAAAATCATTATTTAAATAATTGGTTTTGTTTTTTTATTTTCAAGGCATATAATGTGAATGAGATTTATTTAATTTTTTTTCAAGTCCGATGATCGATATTGTAAAATTTCAGATGCGCTAAAAAGTAGAAAAGTAATTACTGAATGAAAAATAAAATTTTTTTAATAACAATTTTAGACTAAAAAACATAAAAAAATTTCTCTTAGTCATTTACGAATTAACATTTAAGACTTTTTTTTATTTGAAGAATTATTTTACATATTTTGCACTCGTTTTTTACATACGCTCATAATTTGTGGTCGATGACAATTTATTGTTCTGTTCTAATGCGTGTTGATGAATGTTGATTATTCGATGCATCGCGCGAAATGCGTCGCAGAGCTTCGAGAAGCGAATTCGCAAAAGGCGCGAGTCTCGAGCAATTCACAAGGGGAAGCCGACGATTTTCTCAATAATTCGAAAATTCGTTTTTTCCTTCTGCTATTTTTTTATTTTATTTTTCACATATGAACAAATTTTCTTGTGTGCGTCGCGCACGCAAGAAATTCCTCGATCTCGCGCCGCGTTACGTCATCCTTGAAACGATCTTCGCATTAAAGCGAGATCGCCGCTATTTCTCTTCTAAGACGCAAAATTCTATTCTCTCTCGAGTCTCGCTCGACACACGGCCGTTTCCACTTTGTGCGCGCACGCTTTTCCAAGAATCCTCCTCGACGTCCTCGAATCAAACGATACCCAGTCGTCATTCCATTCATTTTGTCATCAATATTTTTATGTACCGAGTCTATTCGACCGTACTCGATTTATGCACTTATTAACCAATAAAACTAAACTATTCACCATTATTTATTTATCACTACGATGAAGCAATTACACACACCGCGAGTTAATTTTTTCGTTATCTCTCGTCGAAAAAAAAAGTTTAAGTCTATGAAATTTAATTAAAAAATTTTGCAACGTTGTCATAAAAAAATGTCATAAAATAAATCGATCTTTTTTATCTCCAACCGTAATTTATCGATAGCTAATTCGAAGCCTATTTATAAAAGTAAAATCCTCGAGATCCGTTAATTTTATAAGCTACTGAGGCTTATTACGTTATCGATAATAAGCATTTTGGTAATAAGAACCTCGTGAGATTTTCCCTCTAATGAGTGGAGAAAAATGAGCGAGGACAAAAAGAGTAAAGAACAAAAAAAAACGATCTTTGAATGAAGCAACGATTTGACGGAGGAAAATGTTCCGGAGGGAGAAAGGGAATATGTAAATGATCCGTTTCATGCGAGCAATCGTATTTTCCCGATACCTTATACCACAGAAAAGAGAGAGAGAGAGAGAGGTTACGAGAGCTTTTGTGAAGCGTGGAAACGCGGTAACGATGGATTGGAACGCGCTACCAGCTGGGCTTCATTCGATATCCCAGGTGTTCGTAACTCCTTTTGCCGGAGCGATACGCCCATTACACACGTAAATCGCGTACCGATTTAAACCTGTTTTCTCAATGTTAATTCGCTTTTTGCGCTCGCTAGTCCTCGCGCCATCCTATACCGTTTCTCTCTCTCGTTCTCCTTCTCTCTCTTTCCAATTCAAAACCCCGTATCTTTACATGAGCTGTAATGGAAATATTTTGTGGCAAGCGTATAGTATAACATTTCGCTCCGTGCACCGTGTGACTTTTTCCAACCAACGTTTTCGACGCAGCGCGACTGTTGTCAACAAATTTATATATTTACCGTCTTCGTTTTGTTTAGGGGGGATAAAAAAATGGACCGAACGATTCTCATTGACACGTTTGATGATATTTACTGATTTTGCTGAAATTAATGAGAGAACGGATGTAAAAAAAAAATAAAAATAAAAAATACTAACAATAAGATGAATCGACCATGTCCCATGGGACATGTCCCAAAACGTCAGATGGGGAAGAGGATTTATCGTTTGTCAGGCCCTGGAAATGATGGAGACAAATCGAGATCATCGCATTATCATAAAAAGTTTAATGGAATCTTAAAATTAAGGAAATTAGACAAATTTTGATTAGCATAAGAAATTTTAGAGCGTATATATCGAATGTCCCCCCTGGGCAATATTAGCGACCCTTTTCCGAAAAAACAACAAAAGTTATCTTGACCGTCAAACCGAACAGACGGAAGAATTTTTTGTATGTCTTTATTTCTAATATAATTACTATTTTTCATATTAAAAAAAAGTCAAGTTACTTGCAACCTACCATAACAAAAATCTTTACCATATTCTATATTAATATTTCACTACATTAATTTCTACAATGGGGGTTGAAGGGGGATTAACTTCCTCAAACTTCCCCCTGGACCCCAACAAGGACTTTGCCTCCATTGGGAATCTGACATGGTAATGGAATTTAGTCTTATGGCCACGTTAAGGGTGCAATGATGATTATAATAATTGTGATTTTCTATTGAGAGTGCAACTTTCCCGTAGTTAGAAAATTTGCCACCAGATGTCAGTTCACTTTTGTCAGATCCCAATATGGCTTTCATATTGGGATCTGACAAAAGTCACTACTAAGCTGGATGTCGAGTGGAACTTCCTTCCATATTAACCTTCCAGGAATGAAAATTTGCGCCCATATATTGAAAAATTATATTTAGCGATTATTTGGAATTGTCAAGATTCTGAAATTGGAAGTTTGTCCGAAACGAGAATCGTTTTTCAGGAGAGATGAAAAACAAAAAGGAAATAATGTGGACACGGTGGATATAAGGGGAACAGCTTTCTTCATCAATGGAAGAAGTTGACCACGTGCCGATATATTATATTCGGAGCGAGAGCACGGCCGGATACGGGAGATTCGTCGAAGATTCTTTCTTCCCGCTCGTCGCGTTCGTGTGTGCATGCGTTCGCCGAGGAGGAGGAAGAAGGAGGAATTGCCCTCGCGAAATGCGCAGCCGGGCGGAAAAAGGAGGAAAGAGGGAGACGGAGGCTCGAGCCGCGGGTACGTTTTGGTGCTCTCTCGCCGAAATCGGCTGCTGGGACGCTCCGCATGCGCGTTTTTGTCGCAATCAGGCCCATTTGGGCGGGCATTGGTCGCCTTAGGACACGAGACACTCCGCGCTCGGAATACTTATAACCGCGTGCCCCTCTTCGTGAAAACCGAACCGATCGCGATTCTTACCAACACCATCCCTCTTAACAATTTCTCTCCCTTTTATTTCAATCTTCATTTTCATTTTACTTCGGTGTAAGCCAAAAAAAAATTTTTTATATTTTAATAGATTTAAATTGTAAATATTAAATTGTAAATTGTAAATTGTAATGTCAAAACCTTCTAATGTGAGGGGAATGTATTAAGAACTAAAAATGTTTGTACAAAAGGAAATAAATACTAATAAAAAATAAATAAATAGGGGAGGGGGGAGCAAAATGGAGTACTTAAGAAAAATTTCCGATTCCAAGGGTTTAAATATGCTGAATTTTTTGTTTTTTAATCACAATTGAAGGAAACAAATTCAATTTT
>JAPYYX010001829.1:0-29217 GCA_030522605.1 Cremastinae sp. B BG-2022a
AATATACCTTTCACTATGGAGCAAAAGACAGAGCGAAACCTGCAGTCGTTTTCCCAAAAAAAATTCACAAAAACTCGACTTTTTTTCGGCCGACGACTAATGTATATTAAATTTTTAATTTTCAATTTAAAAAAAAAGTTTCATCGAGCAAAAAATAAAAAATTCACAAATTAAAAAAAAATGCATTGTTGGCTCGTATGCTCCGTTTCACCGCGAGTCTCGAGTCCGAAAGACAATTGCAGCCATCAATTTTTGTTTTGACTCGGCACGTACGAGTCGTCCGCCTGCAACGAGATATAAACTCGCCCGGAAATAGAATACGCCTGCGTATGAACGTAAATATAAAACGATAGGAATAAAGTTTCGCGAGGATATGAGTGATGGACTTTTGTGGTAATTGACGGTTAGGTGTCCGTTCCGTCTTATCTTTGTCCTCGTCTCGCTGGCGCGTTTCCACCTTTCTCGGAGCCAAATTGCGAGGAAACGTATTGTCTACCCTCGAGGTACCTTTTATTCCATAACCCAATTATTAGTACACAAGGGCGTCCATTCATTCTTCTGAATTACACACGAGTCGACCCGAACTTTTGATTTTTATTATTCTCGTTCTTTCGTTATTATTATTTTTTTTTCAATTATTTCGAGAGAAATGAAACGCATTCGGAGTCACATGAAATTAAATTTAAAGACGAGAGGGAAGAATTATTTAATTTTAATTTTTTTTCTTTCATTGAGCGATTCAAAAGTTTTGGTGCGCATGAAACAAATTACAGGATAGAAAAAAAAATGATTAAATGCAGTGTCTAAACATATTATTGTGGCTATAGAACAAAGTTTTCTTTGACATTTCAATTACGTGAAATTACACATCAGCGAGAATCCCAAGCGTAGCCGAGAATAGTCGATGAGTTTCATGGGACGAATTCGAAACTTTGCTGCACTTGGTGAAACGTCATGAAAGGTCATGCGAAATGTCAGAAAATATCATAAATAAAAAAAGACAATTGATCTTTCAATTATTGTGTATTTGAGTGTAATTGTTTAAAAAATTGTTCATTTTATCTTATATGAATGTTATTGAGTAAAATCGAATTAAAAAACTTTAGTTGGCGAAGTTTGGATTATTTTTATCATGTGATGTATGGCATGAGAAGAAACAACCAGCAATCATCGTTTAGCTGTAAAATGGATTCGAATCAAGAAAAATCCATAAAAACTACATTTACAAAGTCTAAAATTTATAAATAAAAATTCAAAATTGATCAATTATTGTATACTGAATTTAAATATCAAAAAAATTGTTTTTTATCTTCATTATCGTCCTCAAACAAAATCGAATCAAAAATCCTCAATTAAGAAATTTTACTTTATTCTCATCATTCGATGCATACACGTAAAAAATTAGTAATAATCATGAACGTTTAGCTGTAAAATGAATTCAAAACAAAACAAAATTAACCAAAACTTCGATAAATTTACTGAATCATCGACATATCATAAAAATTCATAAATAAAAAATAAAAATTGATCAATTATATTTGAGTATGAACATAAAAAATTATGTCTTTTATCTTCATTAAAGTCCTTAAATAAAATCTAACTAAAAATCCTCAGTTAGCAAATGTTTCCTTATTTTTATCATCCAATACATAACACGAAGAAAAATTACTAATAATCATTCACGTTTAGCTGTAAAATGTATTCGAAAAAAAAAATTAACCAAAAAAATTTACTAAATCATCGACATATCATAAAAATTCATAAATAAAAGATAAAAATTGATCAATTATATTTGAGCATAAACATAAAAAATTATTTCTTTTATCTTCATTAAAGTCCTCAAATAAAATCTAATTAAAAATCCTCAGTTAGCAAATTTTTCCTTATTTTTATCATCCAATACATAACACGAAGAAAAATTACTAATAATCATGCACGTTTAGCTGTAAAATGTATTCGAAACAAAAAAAATTAACCAAAACTTCGATAAATTTACTAAATCATCGACATATCATAAAAATTCATAAATAAAAAATAAAAATTGATCAATTATATTTGAGCATAAACATAAAAAATTATGTCTTTTATCTTCATTTAAGTCCTTAAATAAAATTTTAATTAAAAATCCTCAGTTAGCAAATTTTTCCTTATTTTTATCATCCAATACATAACACGAAGAAAAATTACTAATAATCATGCACGTTTAGCTGTAAACTGTATTCACTGTTATCCGGAAAGTGTTTCATGTATTCATTATTATATAAAAATGTTCTTTCAATACTTTTTCTTAAACTGAATTTACGTAATGAATAAAACTCTCCGAATAAAACGAACTTCCGTTTCTCTCGGTGTATTTTCTTTTCAACCGTTTTCTCATCCGCGTTGAGAGGACGAAGGAATACAAATTTAAAAGAAAAATTGAATTATCATAATTTGTGAAGAGTTCTTACGAATCCTTCACAGTCGTCAACAATAAAAAAAATGGATGATTATTTTAAAGCACGCAACGTGGTCGTCTCACTTTTTTTCACTCAACTTTTTGTCCACGATTGATCGTGAATATATTATCATTTTTTTGCGGTGTTGCAAGTTTAAAGAGCAGCATCGAAAAAAAAGAGAATCATGCTGAAGTCCTTCGTTGCAAGTGTAAAAAGGCCAAGGATGGAGAGAAATTCGGAGAGGTGGAAATTTGATGAAAACGAAACACAAAAAGAATAGAAAGTCATGAAAAAAATGTGTCATAAACATTTAATTAAAAAATAACTAATAAGAAAAAAAAACAAAAAAATGATAATTTTCAATTTTTGTCAATTTTGAAATCAATAAAAAAAAATTTTGAAAATTTTAATACGATCGAAAGTAAAAACAAAGACCAGAGACTCGAGAGAGAGAAAAAAAGGAAAAAATAAAGACTGGGATAAATGATTTTATGCGTATGAAAAAGGGTTATCGGTTTTCTCTCAGCTTCGTCTGCATCTGTATTCGTGAATGTATTTGCGTTTGGGCTGCTCCGATAGATTCCAAACCGATAAGTCTTGTATAGGCTGGGCCTGTACTCCAAATTCATATGCATGAGTTCTTATTATATGGTATTAGCTATGCGCACAGGTGGTTGCCTTCGCGAGTCTACATTCGAAAATTCATGTCCTCCTCGTCCTCGTCCTCCCCATATTCTTCAATAAAGATCCAAAATGAACCACGTGCCAATAATATTTAACGCCAGTAAACGTGATATTAATTTATTGGGTGCTTGAAAAAATATCAAAAGCTCATTTCCTCGTTTCGTTTCACACAATTCGAATTTATAAGGAAAAGTATATATTTTATCTTTTTTCATACAAACATTTAAATTATGCTAAACAAAAATTTTTTATTTTTTTTTCAGTTTGTAAAAAAATTTAACATGTAATTATTTTTGAGAATTATATCTGTACGAGAAAGTTCTGATTATTGTTGTCAAGTGAAAAGTGCCTACGATATATATATTTTATCTTTTTTCATACAAATATTTAAATTATATTAAACAAAAATTTTTTGATAATTTTTTTTCAGTTTGTAAAAAAATTTCACATGTAATTATTTTTGAGGATTTTATCTGTACGAGAAAGTTCTGAATATTATTGTCAGGTGAAAAGTGCCTACGTGACTCAATCTTCGAGAGTTATAAGAATGGATATACATATTTGACGTCATATTTGATAATTTATGGAGTTTACAACTTATGAAAGTGGAATACAATTTGGAAAACATTTGTGAGGAGCGTTCGATAGAGAATAAATTCGAAATTTCACTGGGTTTCGAGTCTACAAATTCCATCGGCTTTTTATAATACCCCGAGCACTACCGTGCCACGCGTTTTCATCAATAGTTAATATATAAACTGTTTGACACACGAAGCTCCCGATCAAATTTTTCTGTTTGCTTATCGTGGTCTCTTTTTTAAATTTGAAATTCTTGAATACGTTCCAGGCATCAAAAGAGGAAAATTTATGTCAGTTTACGAAAATTCGTGGCATTCTAGGTTAAACCAACAGAATATAAACGCCACCGTCGAAATTAATTTCCTATAAATAACCAACGATTTCTTAATTTCATGTTTCTTTCACGTGAATTAAAACGTTAAAGAGCTAAAATCAATCAGACTACAATTGAATCTCTAATTCTCCAATTTTTATCCAAATTACTTTGTACAGAAATTACAAAATATTAATTTAATTATATTTGCTCAGTTCTGGTATTGATGAGCAGAATTTTCCATTTTCATAGAAAATTTCTTTTCTTTTTCTAAAGAAATGTCTAATCATTTACGTAAACACTTGATGATGGAATAAAAATTGTTGCGTCTTCATTTTCAGGCAACAATTTAATTTCAAAGTGTCGAATATCCCTGAAAATAAATTATTATAAATAAAATAAAAATACTTAACCAAAATTCCATTAAAAATTTAATTTACAATAAAGTAATTTTCATAAACTTCGATGAAATGTAAAATCTATAATTTTGGTGAGAAATTTGCTCGTGCTCTCGTAAAAAAAATTCCAGATCTCTTTCGTGCAAGTTTGTAACGACGTTGAAAATGGCGTGCATTTCATTTAACGTGAATTTCAAGTTCTTAAGGAGCATCGAGCGATAGGAAGTTGACGAAGGTTAAGTAGGGTTAACACGACAGGATTCGCAAGGAATCGTTGTACCTTCGTTGTACTCGAACAATGTATACGTGCACGAGCACATACTCGATTTATATAAAAGCCAGGAGCGAAATTTAAAAGGTATAATAACAAGAAATCAGGGAACGACGTGTGAACGTCTATTTTACTCACGAACTCTCGTCGAGAGAATTTTTTTTTTCTCCCAGGCACGAGAGTGCCCTCTCCGATCATGCACATCAGGAGGCACATCTGTAAAATTACTCTCGTACTTGCATTACGGTAAAACGTTTCAAATCACCTGCACATCGAACATAGGAATAACGTGCGAATAATTTGTGAACAGTTAAACAATTATTATGGGAGGAATTGAAAAATGAATTTTTACAAAGAAAATTTCTACCAGGAGTCACGCCAGTCTCGATCTCGTGGAATATATTTTTATAGATTTTTTAAAATAAACTCAGAGTGAAATTTCCTTGCAGGAATGTCTGCAAATGATTTCAAAGATTTTGTAAAAAATGTGATAAATAATTTGGGAATATCCAGAAATTTGTGTGGCTTTGAATTTGTATTTTTACTTCCTCGATGCTAATACGACAGAACGGAAAAGCGATTGTGTCAAAAGTCATTCAAAAACATATTTTTTTTTCAAACGAGCTCTCATAAAGCATGTGAGTTTGCTTAAAGATGCAGTGCACGTTCGATTCCTGACACGGTGGACGGTAGAAACGAAATTTCCAAGAATGTTCATTGAACCCATAGCCATAGTAAAGAACCGTAACCATGGCGCTGAAGGATTTCGAAAAAGCGAGGAAGAAAGAGCAGCCAGATGAACAAAGAACGTCGCACACGTTACGTGAGTTTATCTCTGGGAAAAGAAGAACTTGTTTTTTTTTCGGTGGCACGTGCCCTGGTTGGAATTACACTGGGAGTTACAAAAGTGGAAAAGAATTTGTCACGGCTCAGCTGTATTTATTTATTGCTGGGTTTCAAGAATTTTGACAGTTACGGTCGAAACTTTTGATTCAATCGAAAAATTACATGATGATGAAATGACTAAGTGATAAATCGAGAGGAAGAAATTGGTTAGGAAATAGTCCACAATCAAATATATTGATTGAATCAATGAGTACTAATAATTTATGAGTATTTAAGTTGATTTGCAGAGTCTATAGATATATAAAGTTCATTGAAAACTGATTTATTTGAGAAATCCTTCTGAGGACCTAGAAATTAATGTGGCAGGATCATTAGGACCTATCAATGCTTCGAAATCTCATTGATAGCTCATTTATGAAATCCTTTTGAGGATCTAGAAATTAATGTTGCAGGTCCATTAGAGGACCTACCAATGATTTAATAGCTCATTTACTTAAGGAATCCTTCTGAGGACCTAGAAATTAATGTTGCAGGATCATTAGGACCTATCAATGCTTTGAAATCTCATTGATAGCTCAATTATGAAATCTTTTTGAGGACCTAGAAATTAATGTTGCAGTTCCATTAGAGGACCTAACAATGCTTTGATAGCTCATTTATTTAAGGAATCCTTCTGAGCACCTATAAATTGATGTTGCAGTTCAATTAGGACCTATCAATGCTTTGAAAGCTCATTTATGTAAGAAATTCTTCTGAAGACCTAGAAATTGATGTTGCAATTCAATTCGGACCTATCAATGCTTTCAAAGGACATCAAAACCTCATGCATGCGAACAATCCTTCTGAGGAGCTGGAAATCAATGTGATACACTTCGATTTGGACCTCTATATAGATGCAATCTCAATTTTCATTGTTGCACATGTACTTGATTCTGTAATCTAGAAAGCTTAGCTTTCCTTCAGGTTTTTGGAGCTTTTAGCTTAACCATTACCATCCAGCCGTATTAAAGGGCCTTTCATTAGCCGTATTAAAAGGTTACTGTTTTGTAGCCATTAATATCATCAGATGTCATGGACCTCAACTTATGTTCTGGAACTCTTCCAATAGCATCGAAATCAAACCATTACCATTTAATAATCATTGGTGCCAGGAACTTATATCAAGAAAAAACATTGCTTGGGAGTTTCCGCAGTCCCAATGAGCCTGCGCTTCCATAAATTCTGATTAGCACTCGGAATAATGGCAATCGATACATTACAATGCAACATTGAACGAAATCTGGAATATACGAGACACCAGGAAGTATAATGGAAATCCATAGTATGATTACGAGAACGTTTCCACGTAATTTACCCGATAATCTCCCAACTTTTTTCCTTTTCTTTGCCACGAGAACGTCACGCGAAAAAAAATGTCGGCACGCTCGTGACTAAATATACAAATGTCGCGTGTTAGCGTATTTAAAATCAATGATGATTGCGACATTATGGTCACCTCGGAGAAACGGGAGAGGAACGGTCACGACATCCGTCCCGAGTGTGTTGCTCGCGCTAGCGCGCACTTCTTCAGTAGAATGCTCGTCCGTGACAAATAATTAATATACCGGATGCTTCGTGACACGAAAACTGTCATAACACACAGCGCGAATGCATATAAGCGACAAATTGTACTTGAGCTGCTCGCAAAACGCTCCAACTCGCTCACCTTTTGATCCTCGATTCTCAATCGTCGATCTTCTACCAAGAATCCAAGGGATTTTTCCAATCTTTTGTCCGTCTGTTTCATTAAAATTATGATCAAGCTGCCGTTGGCACGCGAGCATGCAAAGTGAATCAGCTACAATTTACTGGATTCCGTGACTTCTGCCGTTCCTTCTATTTTTTTTCAACAAACGTTCTTAATATTTTTTACCATTGTGCTGGAAATGTAATCACAAGTTTGTCTCTGCTGATAAGAATTGTCAGAAAAATGTTCACGTCACTGTCATGAATTCTTGAATTTTCCATTGTAGTTCTTATTATTTTTGGATTAAAACGAAAAGCAAATGAGTTGAAGAAGTCGAGCATGAAGTGAGAATTAAAATTCGCAGAAAGAAATGACAATTAACCGAGTTTTCTTCAAAATACCGTGAAAATCTAAGCTCTGCGAGAAAATCACGAGTCTCTAAAAAAAAGCGATGGACGCCGAAGTCGCGCTTGCAGAAGGGTTTTCGTTGTTTGGCGCGATGGTTACCGCTGGCGACCGACGCAAACTTCGAAACTTTTTCTCTCCTCGTTTCGCATGCACACACACACACACACACAGGGGGTCGCATTCTTTCCCGAAGCATAAAGCACGCATTGCAGAGAGAGAGTCCTCTCGCCCTTTACGATGCACTTTTTCATCGTGTGCGTAAAACCGGTGGTTTCGGAAGAGAAGAAAAAAAATGCAGAAAAAAATCCCAGGTCGAAATATGCACTTTTGCTCTCGACCAATGAGAATCGAGTGGGCGTGGCCTAGCGGTGACGCCCACCGTTCGCGAGCACCAATCGCGCGGCGAGTCCGCGCGCGGTTCCTCGAAGCTGCGCCCCTTCCGCCGCAACCACGCCAACCAGGCGTCAGCGTGGTGGGGACGAAAGTGGAGCGGGAGTGGGGGTACGCTCCGCTTCGACGCTCTCTCTCTCTCTCCCTCTTTCTCCACGGACGTGTGTATCCTCACTCGCGGGTCACTGGCTCTTTTTCCCGTACAGTTTCTTCTCTCCCGGCGACTGCACCCTCGAGGCAGCTTTATCATCGAATCAATAGACCAATGGCTACTAGCACGCGTGCGTACTCTCGCGTGACAGGCGCATTGCCCCACCCACAACTATAATACAAACGTAGGTAGAAAAAGAAGCGAGCGGACGAAATTTTCAAGTGTATAGGATAAAAAAGGACGTAACCGGTGGCGCTTTGCTCGTTCGATCACCAGCGGAGCCTTCTTTTCCTCGTCCGAGCGAAAAGAGAGAACGAAGCACATTATACTCATTTCCTCGCGTCCCCCTTTTTTCTTTCGCGTGCTTTTTTTTTGTCGTTGTTGTTTTTTTTTCTTTTTCTGTACGTGTAGGATATTTTTCATCTTATTGTGTAGGTATAGGCGAACCTGGTAAGCGTTTTATCTTTGCGGTGGTCGTATAATGAGGCCCAGCTGCGCGGACTCGCGCGTTATTCTTACCTCTCGGTCTCTCTCTCTCTCTCCCCCTCTTGCACCCTGGTGGGGGCGAGCAGCGGACTCTCGTACCGAGGTATACGTGCGCGCGGCCAATTTAGCCGATTCATTCCGCTGTCGCATGATTTATCCAGGCTACCTGTGCTCGATTTCTACAGTGAGAAAACTACGCTGCTCGCCTGTCCTCGTGGATAAATGTGTATGTGTGTATGAACAAAGTTGCACCGTAGTCTATTTATTTATGATCCTTGTACGAGGAGGATGCGTGCGTCCGGAGACACAACATGCGACGATGAAAAATTGAGGTTGATATTCTGCAAATCCATTTCCACGATTGTAATGTGCAGAATTAAAAAATCAAATCCGACAAGAAATTATTATCAAAGGTCTTTAAATTTTAATTATTTAATTTTTTAATAATGAAAATTTTTAATTAAAAATTAAAAAGGAAATATTATCAAATTTCGATTATTTAATTTTTTTAATAAAAAAGGAAAAATTTTATTCTAGCAAATTTTTAGTAATAGAAAAAAATGATCGTTACATATCGAATTATTATACTCGATTTATTGTGCCAAGAATTTTATCTCTAATCAGGGATTATTAAAATAAAAATGGAAGGGATAAGGCTCGCCGAGCTTGATCATATCGTGACCAATAATATAAAGGATAATGACGCTGTAGTAAATCGTCGCGAATGTGCATTTTAATAATCATATCGCATGATGTCACGCTGCTGCGTGGTAAATCGTCTCTTCGACCCTTGCCCGTGTCATAAAACTATATAGATTTTAACAACTACCCACGGTAAGTCGTAACTCTCGGCGTTCCATTATTTTAGCGATCTCGGCTATTCGCACGAAACAAAATCCTTTTTTTTGTCCACAAAAATTACCTTCGAACTGACCCCTTCAATTTTCGATGTAATCGCTGTCCCCTAATCTCCTATCTTTAAATCAATTTTTTCTTCCTTACATAAAAATTAATTCAGAGTTCACTTAGCGGTAAACTTTCGGGAAGAAAATTTCTTATCAAAGCTCTCAACGAATTCATAAATATTTTATCAGAGATGTATATAAGTATACACGTAAATAAATCATGGAAATAATTTATTTAAAATTTAAAACAAGCAAATAATTGTAAGAATTATAAATAGAAAAAGAGAAAAGATTTAACTGACGTTTAGTATCCCCTGGGAAGTTTTTTAGCTAAATGTGTAAAATCGAATGCTTATAAAATTTCGATTGAAAATTCACAAAAATGTTTTGGAAAATACATAAATAAAATACAATAATCTTTGAAATGCCAAGTTAATTACTAGGTGAAATTTAATTGAATACAGATCGTTGAGTAAAAAGTCCAATGGTGTTCAGATAAATAAAATAATCAAATAAAACAAGTCACTCGGAATGAGGAAACTATAAAGTCATCTTACGTTTATAAATCAATAATTTTGTGATAAAATAAATTAAGATATAAAACTTAACACGTCAAATTATAATAAAATAAACAACATTTTTGTTAATTGTCTTTAGTATTAATCTCTTTAGTATTTAATTAGAAAAATAGAAAAAAGAGCGATTAATTAAAAAAATATAAAAGGCAATAGTACCAATGCAGTCGTCGAAGGAAAAAATAGCCTGCCCATCGCAGCGATTACTACTCGCAGTAGTAAAAGCGACGTCTCGGATAGGCATGCGTATGTAGACGGATACACGACGCGTGGAAAATTATCAAGCGGATTTTGTACCCCACATATGCACGTACTAATAATCTACGATACAGGTGCAATTGGCGAAGCGTGTAATGTTCGCGTAGATGCGATGCCAACATAGAGACGATCGGTAATTATTTAAACGCAGCGAGCATAAATGTCCGAAGCGATATACGCGTATATATTTGTAATTTATACATGTGCATGTTTACACAATCGCAGATAATCAATACGTTTTGCTTTTGAGCTGTGCGAAGAATTACATCTGTGCTTATCAATTTTTTGTATTTTTATTTTGCTTGAAAATTATTTAGTCATTACTCTCTGTGAAATTACTTTGATTTACTCGGTATTTTTATCTGGTAATTTGTATATTTTGTTGTTTACTTATGATTAAATATAGTGCTATTTATTTTTTATTGTATTTTTGTATTATAAAAATTATTGAATTTTGTTAAATTAGTATTTAAGTATTGTTAATTGTGAATGAAGTATTTTTTTATATTCAATCAATTTAATTTTAATTTTAATTTGCAGACTTATGTCATATTTTTCGATCATTTTTATTCTTTTTTTCTCAACAGGGAATCGATACATCTTTTTTTTTACTTTTTATTTATGAGCGAACGAGAATCGGAGGCGATAGAATGACCTGAACGCTCGCGAGTACTCGCTCATTTCCTGTACAATAATGCGAATTTTTTTTCTTTACATGCGTCACCCTTCGCTGTCTCGTATCCATACACAGTATACACACGAAGAATAAAAAAACTGAGTACGATTCTTCTTCATCTACTCGCTGAATGATAAAAAAAATACTCTCGTGCCAAGCGAACTCGTATATAATTTAATCGAAGTATTATATTGCCTCATCCTCATCAACGACGTTCGCTCATCACAAATAATAACCAACTGAAAAAGGAGGAAAAATTTCAGAATGAAGATAAGAAATAGTGAAAGAAAAACAAATAAAATGATCTGCTCGACGATCGAGAGGTGATAAATACAAATGAGAACATGTTGCTCCATTATCATGAGAGCAAATTTGAACAAGAATAATAATAAGATAACATTTATATTTAAACGTCTTTTCACGAAACACAATTTCTTCGTTTTTGCCACATCATTTTAGTAAACTCAATTTTATTCTTCTCGACGGTTCTGTTTAGTAAAAACATTTTTTTTTCTTTACCGAAATCGATAACGATTTTTTTATATTATGTACGAGTATTGTCTCGAGTATAAAAAGAGTGTCAATTTTCTGAGCTGGATATTTTGATAATTTGATAGTGGAATAAATGCGAGATTTTTAATACGAATTAAAGGATAACGCGAGTACGCACGTCAGTTCCAGGTATACTTATCTCTTCACGCACATACGATTAATCGTCTTAAAAGAATATCTACTTTTAGAAACAGTTACAGATCGAGCAGGCTCGAATTCCGTGCAAATTGTCTTCTGCCAAAAGAGGACATTTTTTCACAGGATTACAATTTTATCTCGTTCAGTTTGTTAACGAATCGATGACATAGATTAATGACCTCATCATAAAACGTGACATCTTGTTAATAATTTTTTATAGTAATTATTTTTCAAATTTTAATTCATCTGAGATTAAAATTTTGATGCGAATTTTTTAAAATAAGTTTCGTGATGTATGAAAATAATTAAAATGGAAAATTTTTTTAATTCTTGTGATAAAAAATCTACAATTTTTTAACAGTAATTTGAAGTTTATTTTTTCATTTTATGAATTGCTTTGACTACTTTTTTATTTTCTTATTGGTTGGAGCAATGGAAGTAATTTTTGAGACGAGGAGAATAAATCTTTAACCTCGATAAACAAAGGTTCTCTTATCATTCTAATTATTGCTATGATTTTTTATAGTAATTATTTTTCAAATTTTAATTCATCTGAGATTAAAATTTTGATGCGAATTTTTTAAAATAAGTTTCGTGTTGTATGAAAATAATTGAAATGGAAAATTTTTTTATTTCTTGTGATAAAAAATCTACAATTTTTTAACAACAATTTGAAGTTTATTTTTTCATTTTATGAATTGCTTTGACTTATTTTCTTATTGGTTGGAGTAATGGAAGTAATTTTTGAGACGAGGAAAATAAATCTTTAACCTCGATAAACAAAGGTTCTCTTATCACTCGAATTATTGCTATAATTTTTTATAGTAATTATTTTTCAAATTTTAATTCATCTGAGATTAAAATTTTGATGAGAATTTTTCAAAATAAGTTTCGTGTTGTATGAAAATAATTAAAATGGAAAAAATTTTTAATTCTTGTGATGAAAAATCTACAATTTTTTAACAGCAATTTGAAGTCGATTTTTTCATTTTATGAATTGCTTCGACTACTTTTTTACTTTCTTATTGGTTGGAGTAATGGAGGTAATTTTTGAGACGAGGAAAATAAATCTTGAACCTCGATAAACAAAGGTACTCTTATCACTCGAATCATTGCTAGATAAAGAGAGTAACTTCCGGAGAAATAAGCATAGGTAAAATGAAAAGGAGAGAGAGATCGAGAAAGACGTGGCTCATGCATCGCTGAACAGACTCGTTTATAATCCCTCATGGTTCGAAAACTCTCACGAGAAAATGACTCGTTTAAATACACGCTTCGGGAATAAATGCATGCTTTGAGAATAACTCCGTACGATACACTTCTCGCATGCACAAAAATATACAAATGGAATGTACGAAGTAGGATATGCGTTGAAAAAGAAAAAGAAATAAAGAAAAAAAAAGTAGGAGCATCCCGGACGAGGCTCGTAAACGATCGGTGGACGATTCCGGGGCTTAATTGTCCGTCACGATGACAGAAACTACATAATTGTATGTATAACGAGACTTCACGCACGTGAAGACAAAAAATGTTCTCAAAACGATAAAATATTTAATTATATAATTAGTAAATGAATTATCACTTGGCAAGGAATAAAATTTTTCTGTGCTGTGTATTGAAATTCTGTGACATTGAAATTACGAAAGAAATAAAATTACTACAATTATTATTCCAAAAAAAGTAACGAATAGTGAGAAGTAGTTGAAATTGCTGTTAACAAAAACTTTACTAAAAAGCTCCAATCGGAATTAATAAAAAAAATCCAGGAAAATAATTTTTTCTTACACAAAAAAAAAGAATTCTGATCAACACTAGACTAAACATTCTGTGACATTGAAACTCCTATGAAATAAAATTACAATCATTATTCTAAAAAAATTAAAAAATAGTTGCAGTCGATATTGGATTTTTTACTAAAAGCTTCAACTCAAAATAATTTTAAAAAATCACAAACGTAATTTTTTCCTACAAAAAAAATCAAATATAAATTCTGATCAAAATGCAAAATGATTAATATTTAGCATTCCATTATTTAAAAAAATTACAAACTATAAAAAATTCGTAACTGTTGATAAGAAAATTTCCATCAAAAATACACTATCAAATTAATAATCCAAAATAACGAAACATAAGAAAAAAATTTTTTCAAGAAAAACAAAAATTAAGAACGAGGTGCGAAAAGGGCGATTTGACACGAAGACTTGATTTGTTCCTTTTTCGAAAAAGTCAAAAGTGAAGAGGGTATCGAAAGCACGCGAGTGTTCGAACAAGTTTTGGAGAGCAATAATCCTTCGAAGGGAAAAGACTTTCCGAGCCCATCGAGCGTGTCGTGTGGGCGTCCACGAGGTCATCCAATTGGCCGATCCTCTGGTAATGGTTGGTGGGCGTTGGGCGTACCGAAGCGATTTCCAGGCTCGTGGATGCGCGAGGAGGGTGCGCGAGTTTTCAGCTCTCGCGTTTTGCTTTCTCCCTGGACTGTACGGTCAAACGCGTCAAACTTTTTTCGCTCATTTTTTTTTCCACTCCGAAAGCTTTTTGTGCTGATTCCCTTTGCGCTTTTTCACAAGCGACAGTAACTTTGAGCTTTTATCAGTCGATATCTCTACTTACTTTCCAGTCTTCTAATTTCTGCTCGCTTCCTTCTGAGCTTTTTACAGGGAAAAAACTTTCCAACGTTTTTTGCAAGTCCACGAATACACGTTCGAGTTATTTTTATTCTCGAAGCTTTCATGTTCGATTCGAATCGTCTCACAAAGGGAAAAAAGCCATCAAAGCTTTTTCTTCATCAATTATCTTATTTTTAATTTTTATTCTAAATTTAAAATAAAAAACTTTCCAACATACTACAAATCGGCAATCTAATTAAAATAATTTAAATTACAATTTATAAAAATAATTTTTCCACGACACTCATTAATGTTTGATTCGAATCGTCTCACAAATTCGAAAAAACCATCAAAGCTTTTTCATCAATTATGTCATTTTAAATTTTTACTTTAAATTCAAAATAAAATTTTTCTAAAATACTCCAAATCGGTAATCTAATTAAAATAATTTAAATTACAATTTATAAAAATAATTTTTCCACGATACTCATTAATGTTTGATTCGAATCGTCTCACAAATTGGAAAAAACCATCAAAGCTTTTTCATCAATTATGTCATTTTAAATTTTTACTCTAAATTCAAAATAAAAATGTTCTAAAATACAACAAATCTGTAATCTAATTGAAATGAATAAAATTCCAATTTTCAAAAATAATTATCCCACTCATTTAATAAAAAACCAATAAAACCCCCCGAAAATCCTCACCGTTCGTTAACCTTTTGAAAACCCCTCGAACAATGCACGATCATCGAACCAAACCAACCTCCGAATCTCCGAAAGAAATTCGAAACTGGAGCACACGATAAGCGAATGTAAATTCTCCCACGAATAAAAAAAGTACAAACCGAGTACCTCAAACACACATCCCAATAAAAAAAAAAAGAAAAACCAAAAAAAAAACAAAATCCAGAAGGGTATAAATGGGTGGGTGGGGAGTTTTAATGACGTTCGCGCGTTGGTCTCGCTCACCTTAAATCTTGATCTCACCTTGGCTATATATGTGGCAGGTATGAGGCTCTCACACACGAGCGCCTCGTATGCAGGGACGCGTGGAGCCCGAGAGGTGGAGGAGAGAGAATTAAAGCTGCGGGGAGAGGAGCCGAGAAGCGGTTTTGCGGTGGCGGTAGCTGCGCCGGTGGCGACTCTCCGCGATCGCGAGAGGAGGAGGAGGAGGGAGAGGGAGTGGGAGACGGGGCGCCGCGGTAGAGGGAGAGGGCGATCGGGAGGATCCGGAGGGGGATAGAAGGCAGGTCTGGGTGAGCTTCGAGCCGGCGAACGGAAGCCAATCTGCTCGAATCCGGCGGAGCGCGAGCAGTCGAGGCACCCCTATAGCCTTCGACGTGTACTCTTCGCCGCCTCTTATTCTCCGCGTCCGCATTCTCTCTTTCTCCCTCTCTGTCTTTTGAATCGTTGTCTCTCTCTCTCTCTGTCTTGTATTCTCCATCTCCGTCCGTCTTTCTCTCTCGATCGACCTATAGCTCGCTCGTTCGCCTGTAACGCGGGATCGCGTGTCGCTCGCCGTACACTCACCGTTCCTAACGTCCTCACGACGCTCACGGAGTCTCCTCCGGGTTTTACGGTTTTCGGAGACGTTTTCTTATGGATCGACGAAAAACAGGTTGATCGGATATCGAGGTCGAGAGAGTCGAAGTGTTTCTGTGTTTTGTGTATAAAAACCGAGAGGCGATAAGGGATTTTGTGAGGTGGTTTTCATGGTTTTTGGATTTTTGAAAACGAGGTTTTTATCGGTTTTTATTGATGATCCGCGCGAGGACGGATGTCTGAGTACGTGCGTGTGTACCTGGCGCGCAAGGGTGCGCTAAGGAGGTCATCGTACGTGCGAGTTTGAGCTCTGATCGCCGCAGCAACGGCCGAACGACGATGAAATCCGAAACCGGCGATCATTACAGGGTCTTCGTCCTCCTATCGTCTTTTCCTCAGCGCGAACGTCACTGGTGAGAAAAACGAAGAACAACGTGCGAAAAATAATTTCCGAAAAACGACAAAAACGTGCAAAAACTTGGATTGAAATCCGGCAAGGAAAACCATAAAAACCATAAAAACCGTAAAAACTTCGACACGATCGTCGACGGGAATTGAGGAATAAAACGGTATAAAAACAGAGAGGAATAAACAAAATCTGAACTTATGAAGTGGAAGGGGAAACGGTGAGCCCGAGGGTGAGAAACGGTAGCGGTCGGTAATGATGATCGGTGGCGGTGTCGCGACACCTCCGGGTAATGCAAAAACCGTGGCTGCTATAAACAACGAAATGGTAGTCGATAGCGTGGGCAGTATTGGTGTGAGTGCAAGTGCAAGTGGCAGTGGCAGTCCGGCGACCGCTTCGTCTCGTACGAATTCAAATAACAATAACAATAACAATAACGAGACGAGTAACAACAACAACGACGGGCATGTGATAGTCCTCGGCAGCGGTGCCGTGCCGGTGGCTGAGAATAATTCGAGCTCGGGTGGGAAAATCTGCTGCGACGATGATCCGAGTCCTGGAACCGGTACCACCGTCACCAGACCATGGGAACCACCCTCGCCGACCCTGGCGCAATCTCGAGCTCGTCTGCTGCAAATTCATCCGTCGCATCATCACTCGCAACACCCGGCTCATCCTCATCATCATCACCATCAACCGATCGTACCGCCTGCGGCTATCATTGAAGGTGCTTTGTTATTTTTGAAATTATAATTATTGAGTAATTCATACGATACTTGAAATTATTTTTATGGTAATTAAAAAGAGAATCAATTTTTTGACCTTATTTACAAAATTTTTTACTAATTTTTATGCTAATTAAAAATTGAATATAATTTTTGGTTATAATTTACAAAAATTTTTATTTATCAAAGTATTTTAATGATAATTAAAATTTGAAAATATTTTTAATTCAGTTCTAAAATTTTATCCAATTAATTACGAAAATTTGATCACAAAAATAAAATCAAAATTTTCAAAAAAATCCAAATTTCTCCAAGTTCAAGATAAAAAAGCAATCAGAGGATAAACGAACGAATTGAATTCACGGACAAAAGCGTGAAACGTGTTTTCAGAGCCACACACAAAAAAAAACATGCGGAAAACCAGCGAAAATAATTTAGCCATAAATCACTTTTTGTTTCGCCTCGCCACATTGTCTTATTTTTGTCGGCTTCATACACAACGTTTGACAAACTTGTTTAACTCGACTCTTATGCTAATGGAACGGCTCATAGATTAAAAATAAGTAGACGGACAAACGGCAGTAGCTATGCAATCCACGGATTAACATGTTTATCGCCGCGAACCTTTTTTTTATCGCCTCTACAAAGTGCAGGATGAACATGAACACTTTGCAAGTTCATATCCCGATAAGCGATTTCTTCTCGATAAATCGTTTAAGGCCCAAATGTCCTCGATATAATAAATAATAACACTGAACCTGTAAATATCAGGGGGACATCGTCGATAATTCCAGGTATTTCTGCCAATAATAATTAGCCTCGTGAAATTTAAACGAGAGAAAATGGGCCACGGGGCAACCAGAAATAAAAAAAAAACAAAAAAAAAGTGCATTGATTATTTGAGATTCGTAACAAACATCTGGTCCCGTGCGTAATAAGCATCTGGAGAGAATCAGAGCAGATTGTAACGATTCGAGACATCGAGAAAGGTAGAAAAACTCGACTACATACATATATATGTATTTATATACACAATACATACATACATTATGTACATATATACATAAAAATATACATATATAGATAATAAATATCGGGAAAAGAATCACCTGCGTTCTGCCACTCTCTTCCGCGGACTCTCGACTGACGAATTAATTCCAGGTTTCGGCAGGTGCACCCTTTACGATGCAACAGCGAGAGCGCGGCTCATTCCACGCGTGTAGGAACAGAAGCGTGAGCACACGAAGAGAGGCACACATTCTTTGATTTCACAGATTAAGAAAGTAAAGAAAGAAGAAGGCTGCACGCGTTTGCGATCTCCGGAGAGAGATAAAAAAAGAGAGAGAAAAAAAAACGAGGGAAATGTTTGCTCCGGATTTTCGTACGGAGGTACTTAAGGATTTTTGAACAGATTGCAAAAATCACGATCAGTACGAGACGTTTAAATTATAAGCGAGCGTACGTGTGTCCGCGTATGCTTCAGATTAAATTAAAATCTCGTAATAACGAGCAGTAAATTTCCATGAAATGAGGACATTTTGTCTCTCCTTCTCCGTTGCATGGTGTGCTCTCGTTTTTTGTTTTTTTTTTTATTTTTTTTTCCGAGGGACGAAGAAAGTTTAAATCTCGTCGATGCACCTGTAATAAATTGCTTTTCTCTTGCTCTAATTTTTTTTACTCTCCATTTTTTTTTGTGTTTCTCTTTTGACGAAATTTTTTTACGTAAAGCGGAGAGTCTGTTTGTCACCGTCCATTGTCGAGTCTGATTTTTTCTTCTCTGTGCTCGTTTCTTTTTCTCGCATAAATTTGAGACGGGAGTTGGTTAAATTACTGGAAAAAGAAGAATAGGAGATTTTTTATCTCGAGGTTCAAAGCACGAAAGTCTCGTGGCGGAGCACACGAATCTTTTGCGAAACCCGTCGCTTCGCGATCGACCATCGAGCTCCGGATTTTGTTTTTTATTTTGTATTTTTAGTACTTTGGGAATACGGTTTACTATTTCGTGGTTCTAAGAAGATATTCATCGAAGATTTTTTTTGTAATTCCTACGAAAAATATTTTTTATCAGGGTAAATTGAAAGTTTCATCGAAATTTCATTCAGAATTTTGAAAATGACAATTTGTTAATAAATCAAGAGTATTGAAAATCGTATCAAAATTATTTAAAATAATTTTGGTTATAGTGAAAATAGTTCTAAATTTGATATCGGTGTAAGATTGATTTTTGAATATATTTTGATTTTATTTTTTATTTTGTATTTTTAGTACTTTGGGAATACGGTTTACTATTTCGTGGTTCTAAGAAGATATTCATCGAAGATTTTTTTTGCAATTCCTTCGAAAAATATTTTTTATCAGGGTAAATTGAAAGTTTCATCGAAATTTCATTCAGAATTTTCAAAATGACAATTTGTTAATAAATCAAGAGTATTGAAAATCTCATCAAAATTATTTAAAATAATTTGGCTATAGTGAAAATAATTCTAAATTGGTGTAAGATTGATTTTTGAATATTTTGATTTTGTTCCAAATTTTATTTTCGTGAATTTTTATTTTTGTTTTCCCCTGCATGCTTTTGAGATTTGATTCCCATTTTCGTCATTTTTTAATTTGCAACTACTGTCATTTAATTAATGACATTTCTGGATTTTTGTTCCTCAAATCGTTAATAAAATTTATTTCTACTTTAATTTTATTTGAATTACATTTTTTTCTTCTTTTTTTCTAAATGAGTTGATTTTTTGTTTAATTCTTTCCAAAATCGTTCACAATTTAGGGCACGAATAATCACGAAGAAAAGAGATTTCAAGATGAGAAAAAAAAGTCAAAAAATTAAAGTATATTTTTTGTTGAATTCTTTCCAAAACCGTTCACAATTTAGGGCGCGAGTAATCACGAAGAAAAGAGATTTCAAGATGAGAAAAAAAAGTCGAAAAATTAAAGTGTATACAGGTTAGCGAGTATCATATTGGTCGGTCAATTAGTTCTCCCTTGGCTCTCGAAAGGGTTGCATAAATATCTAGATAAATGGTGTGAGATCGAATCGGATACAGCAAAGGTGTCTAATTGGCTATTAGGTAAATTATCTCGTGGTGTCTGATGCGACCCAACATCGCAAGCACCTGCTGTTCCTCGAGACCCAAACAAAGACAGAGACTGAGGACGCGAGAAAAAAGAGAGAGAGAGAGAGAGAGAGAGAGAAACCGAAATGTGGCCCGAGATTCTTCTGGTTTTGATATCTCAAAAATCCTGATTTTTCAACCTCGAATTATTTACTTCGTAACTCGAATTGTTCAAAATTCAGTCTCTTCTAATTTCAGAAATCAAGATTTTTGTATATCGACAATTTATTTATAAATTTTTTTAAAATTTATCTTAATGCATTTTTCATCTTAGAATATTCGTCAAATAATTTTTCAAGTCACAGTGTATTGATTTTTTTGCTCAGTATTTTAAAATACCCAACGATTTTTAAAAATTGTCTGTATTTTATTTTTATATTTTATTTTTTAATTATTGTATTTACACTTCACTTTTAAATTTGGAAAGTACGTTCTTATTTAAAAGTTAACGAGGTGTTAAATAGCCCGTAGGCATTCAACATGCGTTTTCATTCACAAGACTGTCCTTTCCTTAAACGCATATTTACATCATTATAAATTTTTTTAAAATTCATTTTAATGCAATTTTCATCTTAGAATATTCGTCAAATAATTTTTTAAGTCACAGTGTATTGATTTATTTGCTCAGTATTTTTAAATACCTAACGATTTTTAAAAATTGACTGTATTTTATTTTTATTTTTATATTTTATATTTATATTTATATTTTTAATTATTATATTTACACTTTACTTTTAAATTTGGAAAGCACGTTCTTATTTAAAAGTTAACGAGGTGTTAAATAGCCCGTAGGCATTCAACATGCGTTTTCATTCACAAGACTGTCCTTTCCTTAAACGCATATTTACTCTTGAGCATGTTTTACGCGCATTGCAGCGTTAAGGGTGCGAAATGCGTGCTCACGAGTGACTCTTCCGCAAGAATGAAATAAAAACTTGCACTGAAAAAAAAAAAATTTCCATTTCATGATAATCTTTCATAAATATATAATACGGATATTATCAGAGAGAACGAAGAAAAAAAAGCGTAAAAATTTGAAATTCCATTATAGAATCGTAACAGACGAAAAAAATATTGTGATGTGTCATGACGAACGTATTTAAAAAAATATAATTTCGGTTTCTGCTCCTTCTTCTCGCTCTTGTCTGCGTCGGTTTGGCTCGTTAAACCGTGACAAAAGCAAGTTTCATGCTTTACGTGTGGCTTCAACGATCCAAAGCCTCTCCGCAGTGTCAGTGTAATGAGCGCGGAGTACAAAAAAGTGTATACATTCATGTTTAAAATGAAAAAAAAAAGGAAACGATAATTGCGAGCGCTCAAAAGAATCACAGATTTCAACGCTGAACAAGGCTCATTGTCAGTCATTTTTCAACAAATTTGATATATCGGAGACACTCGGTGTTTTTGAATGTTTTTAAAATTCTCTTTCATTTATGACTCATCGTGGAATACCCAAAAAATGCATATTTGAATATTTATTTTACCATCGAAATATACGAGAAATATATATTTTTTAAAAATATTTTATACAATTATTATTTTATACAAATATTATATAAAAAATATTTAAATGTTTTTTATTTATTTTTTATGATAAATTTAGAATTTGGTCAGTTATGTACTGATACAAAAATAATAAAACTCCAATTAAATATAGAATTTGAGGCTATTGTATACAGAAAAGGGTGCAAGAGCAAAAAATTTATGAACAGGGTGCTATAATAAATTTGATATATTTACAAATACGAATATTATATATCAGCGACTCAGTATTTTTGAATATTTATAAGATTCTGTAATTTCTGACTCATCGTAAAATTCCCAAAAATGCATATTTGAATATTTTTACCATCATAATATACGATAAATATTTTTTTGAAATACTTATATAAACTTTAATAAAAAAATTAATCAATTTTTCAAATTTAAACAATTAAAAATTCTCTTTGCACCATTCGCAAAATATCTAATTATTTAAATATTTAATTATTTAATTACTTAAATATTTAAATATTTACTGCAAAATTTGGTCAATTTTATGTACTCACACAAAAATAATGAAACTCCAACTAAATAGAATTTGAGGCTGAACACAGAAAAGGGTACAAGAGCTAAAAAAAATTGATGAACAGGGTGCTATAATAAATTTGATATATGTATTTACAAAATACGAATATTATATATCAGGGACTCAGTATTTTTGAATATTTATAAGATTTTGTGATTTCTGACTCATCATAAAATTCTCAAAAAATGCATATTTGCATATTTTTACCATCATAACATACGATAAATATTTTTTTGAAATCCTCATAAACATTACTAAAAAAATTAATCAATTTTTCAAATTTAGACAATTAAAAATTCTCTTTGCACCATTCGCAAAATATTCAATTATTTAAATCATTAATTATTTAATTACTTAAATATTTAAATCGTTTAAGGCAAAATTTGGTCAATTTTATGTACTGACACAAAAATAATGAAACTCCAACTAAATAGAATTTGAGGCTGAACACAGAAAAGGGTAACAAGAGCAAAAAAAAATTGATGAACAGGGTGCTGTGACCACGAGGGTAGGTTTTGCACATATTCGGCTTCCCTCGTCTACATGTAGAGAACGCATTACGGGCGACACTTCCTAACAAACGAGTGTATGTTTCATTTGTGGCTCATCGCGCTCAGTACACGTATAAACGAGCAACAGAACGAATTTTACATCGAGAAAAAAGCGTGTGCGAATATTTCGAGTCTGCTCGAAAAGTTTCCTCGGTGTATATTCGACCAACACCGAAGCACCAACAGCAAAACGAAGAATCGCAAGAGAGAGTCCGTCATCGACTTTCGTCACGCGGGTCTACAATAAAATGTCACACTCATCTATATTCTAACTCAATAAAATCGAATACCGGATTTTCACACCTTCCAAAGCTCTCCGGGTGCGCTCGCTCCTCTTTTTTTTCGACCAAAATCACCATCGAGGGTTTTGCCCCTCGTTTCAAATCGACCCGAATAGGGCTTGAATTCGATTTGGCCGAGGTGAGAAGAGAGCTCGGATTTAGTCACACTTTTTAATTAAATTTAATAAAATGTGCCGTGAAATCCGTGATTCATCGTCTATTATTCGTGAGTTTTTTTAGCCGAGTTTTGAAATCTTCGATTTATATAAAAAATGTGGGATTGTTTGATCGGCAATAAAAAAATTGATCGTAGATAAAAATCGGATAATATTAATCATTTTGTTTTTCGAGTTTTCGTCGGTGATTGCGTGATGTATTTGCGTTTTGTTTCGTTTGCGAATTTAGAAGCGCGTGGGTTGTTTCAACATAAAAATTTTTCCTTTAATTAATTTGTGCTTTATTTGCTCTACACCTGGGTTTATCGAAATTTTAATAATTTCAGTAATCTGTTATGGCAGTTGTGAGAAATGAAGCAGCTCCAACCGGTTTCCAATCAAGCGATTAATTTCGCATAGAAATATGATAAAGGAAATTCAAAATTCGGCCGTGAATCAAGGCGCCGAGTAATAAAATTTTTCTTGTTTAATGAGTTTATGTTTTTTTTTCTCTCGTTATATTATTTTCACTTTGTTTTTATTGAGAAGTTGAATTGTGATTCGAGCCGTGACAAGGCCGTGCAATGTCGTTTGCGCAAACTCGCGCCGTGTTCGATCTTTTCATATTCTTTTTTTTTTCCTCTTTCTTCGACGTTGCAAGAGCGCCGAGAGATAATAAATGAGAAATTGCGAACGAGATTTTTCCATTATCACTCAAGCTCGACAAAATGTCTGGACATTTTACTGCGGAATATTTATTGCCAGGTTATATCTGCTCGAGCGACATTTAATCGTTCGCTACGATTGTGAACAATTGCGCATGGACGCGTATAAATCTCCCTCATAGATATATAAATAATCAAATATACAATACAAATATATACAAACAATTATCCAATTTTATCTTGGATAAATAAATAAAAAAAAAATTTAACTAAAAATTATTTAAATTAAAAATAAAAAAATCACGATTCCTGTTTGATTCCGAAAGAATAAAAAAGAAAGCAAATATCGAAATGACATTCCGCGTATAACTTTTCGCGAACACAGAAGAATAAATATTTTATATTTTCTTTGGAATACGGATGACGATTTTCGCCTGTGAAGTTTTTATCGCAACAGATCTGCGATAATTTGGATCTCGGAATATCCACGGCTTGTATTTGCCTTTTTTTTCTCTTCGCGCCTCCAATTTGAAAAGAATAAAACGCGGTGGAGTGAAAGAGGGAAAAGGAGCGAGATGGAGGGAAAAAAATAAAATAAAAAAATAAAATAAAAAAAAATCGAGAGAGAGACGTTAGCACTATATTTCAATCTGGAATCCTCCGGAATATAAATGTGTACAGGTGCGTTATACGGAATCGTGTCTTTTTCCCAAACGCTCCTTCGTGTCTGTATGCTTATATTTTCGTTGTCGAGGAGTTTGTGTGTGACTTCGAGACGTGTGTGTGAGTATGACCGGGCGAGAGATCGCGCGACAATTTTTTAATCGACATTTTCGCACCGCCTCGTCCGCACGAGGGAGTGATACTGGAAATCCAGCCGTATATATACTCGTTGAGAGTGAGAAAACCGGTTTCCCGCACTTTCGTGAGACACGACGACGGAGAGCCGCACCATCTCGGCTCCCAACTCCCTATGCCACTTATTTCTTACCTCTTCTTCAACTTCTTCTTCTTCTCTTCTCTCTTGATCTTTTATTTTTTTTTTATTCTTATATATATTCTTCCTCTTTTCTCCTCTCCTGACTTTAACCCGTGCCAAAAAATTGCCAGAAGCATGTCTGCTTTCATTTTCACGATCGAGTTCACGCTCTTTCTCGACGTTTTCCCTCTTTTTTACGACGAGACACAGTCGAAGATAAATCTTCGAAGACGAGATTTTTTTTTGTATTTTTGAAGTAAATGGAAATTGTGTTTTGTTAAAAAATGATTTTTTTTTAATTGGAAGATTGAATTAATTAGAAGATTAGAGTCAGGGAATAATTATTTTGTCTTGTGGAAATGAATTGAACAATTTTTTTTTAATATATTCACAATGAATGGATTATTTTGCATATAAATAAAAATTATTGATAAAAATTTTCGTTTTAATTAAAATATTTAGATAATTAAAAAATTAGAGTGAAGAAATAATTATTTTGTCTTGTGTGGAAACAAATTGAAAATTTTTTGGATATGAATGAAAATTTTTTGCGTATTGTTAAAAATTTAAATTGAAAGATTGAGTTAATTAAAAAATTGGGACGTGGAATTCATTTTCACGATCGAGTTCACGCTCTTTCTCGACGTTTTCCCTCTTTTTTTTACGACGAGACACAGTCGAAAATAAATCTTCGAAGACGAGATTTTTTTTTTGGTGTTTTTGAAGTAAATGGAAATTGTGTTTTGTTAAAAAATGATTTTTTTTTTAATTGGAAGATTGAATTAATTAAAAGATTAGAGTCACGGAATAATTATTTTGTCTTGAAGAAATGAATTGACAATTTTTTTTGAATATTTTCACAATTAATGGATTATTTTGGATATAAATAAAAATCATTGTTAAAAATTTTCGTTTTAATTAAAATATTTAGATAATTAAAAAATTAGAGTGAAGAAATAATTATTTTGTCTTGTGGAAACAAATTGACGATTTTTGGATATAATTTTGGATATGAATGAAAATTATTTGTGTATTGTTAAAAATTTAAATTGAAAGATTGAGTTAATTAAAAAATTAGGGCGAGGAATTATAATTGTTTTGCCTCCAGGAAACGAATCGAAAATTTCGGTATAACTTTTTTCTTAGTTTTAAAACATTATTGCATTCAATTATATTGTTTCGTGCACTGCAGTAAATATTTCCTTCAATTTTCTTTTACCGTTAGGTCTCTTAAATAAAAGACAGGAACAAATTGCAATATTTATCGACTTTTTCCAAGCCATAACGTTCTCGCAATTAAATCATTAACGTAGTTAAGTTAACGAGTTCATGCATAATTTACTTTTTCTATAAATCTTAATTTTTGCCAAATCGGTTTGAATTTATGTGAAAATTTTTCTGCATGGTTCGTAAATTTTAGTTCAGATTTTTCGGATAATAATAGTTGATAGTATACACTGTACACTTTTTTAACAACAGAATGTGAATGTGGATTACATTGTGAATGATTTTCATGATTTTCATTGTGTGTCAATTTAGATCCAGCAATTATTGTACTCATTATTTTTATTTGTGAACACAATTTCTAATGGAGAAATTTTTCTACATTTGTGTTTGAATTTTAACTGAAACTTGGATCATGGTGATTTAATTTATCAAATCCTACAATTTAAAAAATAAAATGTCAAACAAATCTTATTTTTCACTAAACAGAATCTAATGAAAAAAATTATTTTCATTATTTTTACTAACATCCAATCTGAAAAAAATAATGAAGAATAATAAAAATAAGAAAATACATTTATCCATTTAAAAAATGAAACGACCCGAAAATATCATTTTCTCATCAAAATTGAAATAAAAATTCAATTTATTTTTCAATCTCTATTTTTTATTATAATTAACCAAAAAGCTTCATGCTTGATATGAGAGCGAAAGCGATAATTCAACCTCAACTTGTGTCTGTCAGGCGTAGGTCTGCAGAACTGTACCGGTAGCCCGTTCAACGCGGCCGGTACGGGCGGCGGCGGCGGTGGTGGAAGCGGTGGAAACAACGGCGGTGCCTCGCGTCAGCGTTTGCTCGAGCTTTCGCACGGCCTCGGTGCCTTGAGGCACTACAACGATCTCGCCAATCACGTTCTCTCGCTGAATCAGCAAGGGGCCGTTGTCACCAAACTTCTCGGTAAGTGCATTCACAAATCAAAGTCCTCCATCCTCGATATATCCAACCACGACCGAATCAAAACAAAACCGAATAGAAAGAGAGAGAGAGAGAAAGAGAGAGACTGATTCATTTTTATCTGTGGATGTTTCGTCCTCTTTCTTCTTTTTCTCTCCTTAATTTCGCCACTTTCCAGAGATAGCAATAAATAATAATGGGGTTAGAGGAAGAAAAAGAGAGAGGAGGAAAATGCGAGGCGTGAGAGAACGCCGAGCCTCGAATCAGGGAGCAGAGGAAGTCGAAGGCCTCGCAAAAACGTGAATCTTCTTTTATTTATTTTTTTTATTTTTTGTTTTATTTTATTTTTATTTTTTTTCTCATCGTCACTTTGCGCTAAACGCGTTGTGGCGCGAAAAACGAGTAGCCAAGCTGTCATTAGACCCGCACACTTTATTCTCGTAAAAGGAGTAAATCATTTTCATGCGAGAGTGTATAGCGATGAGCGCGAGAGGAGCGAGAAAGTTTCAAGCTCGGCTTTAGGAACGATGCACCTTTTTTGTGTGAAAAGTTTATCGAGGTTTACGCTTCGTTGCAAGCGCACATTGTCTTACTGTCATTAGCACCGTCTAAAGACCCACTTGGAAAAGTTTTATTTTTTATTTTCATCGGGGAAAGAAAGTTTTGCAAGGTTTTGTACGAGGAAAAGGGAAAATGAGCCATTGTTGAACAGACGGAATTATTTTTTTTTCTAAATTTTATTGGAGAATTTTTTAATTTAAGTTATTGAGATTTTTTTTAAATATTTGTTGTTTTTGTTATTTTTGACAAGGAATTTTTGGATTTTTGATTTATCGTCAAGTTTGCTTACCAATAGATCGATGACAAAATCAATTTTGCTGAATTTTTGGCAATTTTCAAATTACATTCAATTCTCGAAAATTTTCTCATATTTATTGCGTTTTTTATAAATAAATTATAGATATTTCTTTTCGAATATTTTCGTTACTGACAAGAGATGAAGAGAATTATTTATTCAACATTTTCAATAGAAAAATAATCGCATTAAATCCTTCAGAATTTTCTTACACTTATTGCTGTTTTTATAAGAAAATGAATATTTTTATTTCTTTGAAAATCTCGATTGAAAAATATATAAAATTAAATTCTTGAAAATTCGTACAAATTTTTTCTGCCCAACGACGGAATTTTTTTCAAAATTTTCAACAAAAAGATCAAAACCAAATTCTTAAAAATGATCTCAAACTCATCTCAACCAATGCAAGAATTTTTTTCTCAATTCACCATGAAATCAAATCACTAAAAATTCTCGAGAAATTTCTCATATTTACTGTTCACACTTTTTAACAATAATCCTGTGTATATTTCGATTTCTTGTCGAATATCTTTGCCGTTCCATCGAAAGTCATTTCGTATCCCTGAATGGCGAGAAAGGACGTTTTTTCCGTCGACCGTCCCATCCTCGTTTACTTCATCCTTCATATTCCTTTCCTCCCGTTCCGAAGCAAAACTACGTGTACTATTACAATAAACGATCTCTCTCTCGAGAGGGCTTGGCAAGAAAATTTTCGTGTGCCAGAGCTCATTCGCGGGAGAGACGACCGCGAGAGAGATGAATTTCACGGAAAGTGCTCGTTTTAGCAGGGTAATAAAGAAGAAAGAATAAGAATAGCTGAGAGAAAGAGAGAGAGAATAAAAGAGAGCGAGAGGATGAAGAAACTTTGGATGCTGAAGAAAAATGCTCCTTAGCCGTTTACAGTGTTATCTCTTCCTGTGCTCGTGGTTATTGCTTCCAACGAGGGCAACAGAGAGAGAAAGAAAGACAGAGAAAAAGACAGAGAAAGAAAGCGAAGGATAAGTCTTGAGGCGCGCGCTTGTGAATTGTTGCCCTCGCGATTTCTCCCCGTCTCTCTTCCCCGGATCGTCCTCTCTCGTTCACTCCGGACTTGAAGCGCGAACTCGAGAACTTCGAAACGTTCGTGTAATAAAAAAAATCTTGAAGCAAAAAGAAGACAAAAAAAAATATATATATATATATATACATTGTGACGGGTTTTCTCGATGAACGGGAGCGTTCGTCGCAAATAAAGCGTTTTCCTGATTATCTGGGCGCCAGCAGGAGATTTAAAAGTCTCCTGCGAA
>JAPYYX010001830.1:0-21255 GCA_030522605.1 Cremastinae sp. B BG-2022a
TCCCGTCGAGTCTGTTCTTTTCTATGCCATCACGACCCTTCACAATCTTCTGCTGCATCAGGATGGATCGAAGATGGCTGTTCGTCTCGCCGGTGGCTTGCAAAAAATGGTCGCTCTTCTGCAGCGCAACAACGTCAAATTTCTGGCGATCGTTACCGACTGCCTCCAGATTCTCGCTTTTGGGAACCAGGAGAGCAAGCTGATTATTCTCGCGTCCCAAGGGCCCCATGAGCTCGTACGCATCATGCGCACTTACGATTACGAGAAGTTGTTGTGGACAACTTCGAGAGCTTTGAAAGGTTCGTCTCTTTCTTATTTTTTAAAAATCTTTTTATATAAAAACAATCTAAAAAAAGTTTCTATCCACTATTGTTGCAATTTCCTATCTATCCAGTATTGTATTGCAATTTCTTCCCATATGAGAATGATTAAAAAAAAATGGTTTAACAATTTTTTTGTTTAGTATTATCTGTTTGCGCGAGCAACAAGCCAGCAGTTGTCGAGGCTGGTGGGATGCAGGCGTTGGCCATGCATTTGGGTAACGGCAGTCAAAGATTGGTCCAGAACTGTCTCTGGACATTGCGGAATCTTTCCGATGCTGGTACTAAAGTCGACGGACTCGACGGACTCCTTCAGGGTCTCGTTCAAGTACTCGCTTCCAATGATGTCAACGTTGTCACTTGCGCAGCAGGAATTCTCTCAAATTTAACATGCAACAATCAACGTAATAAGGTAAATGAATGAACTACACAGATCATTATGCAGAAAATATATTTTAAAATGTTGAACAAATGATTACGGAACTATTTATTTTTATTACAAAGGCCATCGTTTGCCAAGTTGGGGGTGTGGAGGCTCTGGTGCGTACCATAATAAACGCCGGCGATCGAGAGGAAATAACCGAGCCAGCTGTATGCGCTCTGCGACACTTGACCTCGCGTCACGCCGACGCTGAGGTTGCACAGAACTCAGTGCGCAATAATATGGGAATTTCGACGATTGTTAAACTGCTGCAACCGCCATCACGATGGCCCGTTGTCAAGGCCGTCATTGGCCTCATTCGCAATCTGGCGATGTGCCCCATGAACCATGCTCCGCTCCGGGAATTTGGAGCAATCCACGATCTCGTGCGACTCTTGACGAGCGCATTCCACGATTCCCAGCGGGTAAATATTTATTTTCATTACCCTTATAAAATATTTATTTCTTCGTTTCAAAAATAGCTGAACCCTTTTTCAAAAGACAAACATTAAAATATAAGAAAATTGATATTTGTATTTTGAAAAGAATAGAAGTAGATTTCAATGGAAATACATTTTTCAGCAACGCTCCTCGGTCGCGAGTACCGGAAGTCAGCAAACCATCGGTGTGTACGCAGACGGAGTTCGCATGGAAGAAATTGTTGAGGGCACCGTCGGAGCTCTTCATTATCTGGCACGCGAACCACACAACAGGGCGATAATACGATCTCAAAACGTCATTCCAATTTTTGTTCAGGTAAATAGAAAGAGTTTTGCGAAAAAAATTTGAAAATATTCTTCAGGATCATTAAAATGTAATTTCTTTTTCACAGTTGTTGTTCAACGAAATCGAGAACATTCAACGCGTTGCCGCTGGAGTCCTGTGCGAGCTTGCAACCGATAAAGAGAGTGCTGAGCTCATCGAGCAGGAAGGTGCAACAGCACCTCTAACAGGGCTGTTGCACTCAAGAAATGAAGCGGTTGCGACCTACGCCGCGGCAGTTTTATTCCGTCTGCAGCGTGGATCCGTTGATCGCGATGATCCGAACATGTGGAACAATCCAGAATTCGGAATTGTCCCGGACTTGCAGGTAAATCCTCGATATTTTTCTTTTTTATTTCGTACCAGGATGAAATGTCCGGAAAAATTCTTGTTTTTGTTTTATTCTACGGCAAGTATTTGTCTTTTTGTATAATAAAATTTCGCTTAAGCTGTATTACATTGTAATTCATATTTGTGGTGAATATCTCGAACTCTAACCAGGAGCGCAGCGTCATTATTTTTCGTCGCACAGTGCATGGGAATGCGTCGCTCTCTATATGATCAATGTTGCATATTTGTCTCTAAAAAAGGCCATATCGAAGCTAAAAATACTTAGTGAAACACTCCTAGAGATTTTTTATTTTTCGTAAAAATGAGTAATGAAAAATCTATCGTTCCATTGCCATTCAAAAATTTGAATTCATTTACGAACAGATGAGGAATCCACTTTTTATTTTATGTAGTTAACTATTAGCGTAAACATTTTTTTTTATTTCTGCTACGTAATCTCTCCAGGACATGCTGGGACCTGACCTTGGCTATGACCCTAGCATTCACAGCAGTCACGGAGGACGAGGTTATCAATCGCATGGTAAGTCTTGCCGCGAAAATCGATTTGAAAAAATTCATAAAAAAAATAATCTCTATTTTGTCAACTAACGGGTTACTTGGTACCGCGTGCCTGCCTCGTGAATTGAAAACAGACGAGAAATAAGCTTCGTTCTCATTGTCATCGAAAATTTAACGTTAAGAAAATAATTTTCGATATCTCGATTAATCTTTTTTACTCATATTGAGAATCAGAGAATTTTACCTTAAATCTGGATATAATGAGCTCGCAAGCGTTCTCGGTCGATTTGAGAGTCTGAATGAGCACATGATATGTCAAATCCTTAACACCCTCTTATTTCGACAGCAGCTTAACCCAAGGACTGTTTATTTAAATAAAGGCTGCCATCGAAAACTTGCAGTAACATAGGTGAAAAGTTAACATTTTTAAAAGAACATCTTGTCGTTGTCAATGTTCAGCTTTTAGTGTTAATTGTGTATAAAAGATTTCATCACATGTCGCATGCTTTTTCATTTTTTTTCACGAGGAAATTAATCTTACAACCTTACAGAACTAAAAAAAGAAAAAAGGAGTCTCCGGATTGATTCTAAAGATATCCATTTTTACAATGTTTTGTAAAATAAAATTTAAAAAATTCAGAAAATCGTATTGAGCCTTCTTTGATGTGAGACTATTTTTCTTACATAATTCAATACTTTTGAAATATCGGAGAACTCCCTTTGTCTTGAAAATTTATCAGCATGCTTGCACGTTATTAGTGTTTAGTATGCTTGTTTTGTGTTTAGAAAGCTAATTAACTAAAGTTTCAAATATTTGTAAAATACGAAGTAAAAATTGTAAATTTCTCGCCGAGGGCTGAGATAGACAGGAGATAAAATTGTCTGTAAAATAATGGTCGAGAGGAAAAGATGGCGTTGTATTGACTTGTGAGAATTTTATTCGAACATCAGAGACAGGAAGAGGCGTGCAGTCATCGTACTCCGGGAGAGCGGACAAAAAGGGATATGAGAGGCACTGTAATTTGTCGTCTCTTTCATCTTCTTTCTCTCCAAATCCTCTCGCCCCCGCACCCCTTTGCCCCTCTTTATTGAAGTTTTAAAAAATCAATAGCACACCTCCCATTGAGCTAGCCAGTTCTCTGCATCTCGTGCTCCCATTCACCATTCATTGCTCTTACCACGGCTCCCCATATCCCTCGAGAATCGAGACTAAATTCATCTCCCTTTGCACATTTTTTGGTCTTTTGATTAAACATTTTTATCAGAATTAGAGTGAACTTTTACGGTCTGTTTTGCCTCTATCGAAATTAATTTTTTTTTTAATGGAAAAAACGATTCTTGAAGGATTGCACGCCCGACCTCCGTCTCTTAGAGAATCTGGAAAAAGATTATTTAATTTTTTTATGGGGTTGACTCCGAGATGTTTCTAGTTAGTTTCGAAGCTTGCGAAATTAATTTATACCGGAATGAAGAAACAGGTGATTCATGTATTTAATGAATGAAAATCGCAGGTTATGACCAGTTACCGATAGACTCGATGCAAGGGCTGGATATGCAAGGACTCGACGGTGGAATGGACGCGATGGATGTCATTCATGAGACGGATATGAGCTACCATCATCTTGAAGAGCTTCCCGCTCCGCCGGATGACAACAATACAGTCGCCGCTTGGTACGACACTGATCTGTAGATCGATTCCGTTTAAAAAATATGTAAAGATTGTACGAAAACGTTAAAAACTATTTTTTTATTGTATCTAATTCATTTGTAAATAAATACTATTGCGTAAAGAATTGAATATTTATAAAAACAGTTTGGTAGAAACAGTAACATGTTCACCAGTTTACACCGGATTTCGAAACAACTCGAGTCTGGTTCGAAAAAAATATTCAATCCAGAAAAACGACATTTCAATTGTATCTTTCGAAAAATAATCATTTGTGCATTTATCAGAAGGCAATACAGGTATTTTTAGTTTATAATTATTTCATTAACGGATCAAATTTCTGCACTGAGGAAGTTCTTGTGTCGAAATGAAAATTTTAATCTATTGTTAAAATGCTGTAGTCTCTACATTATTAATTTTAAAAATCAGTTTTACTTTTACGACGAAACTGTACGATTTTTTTTTTCAATTATGTACTCTTCCGTGATGAATAGAAATAAGAGAAATTTGTAGCATTAAGAAAACAATCCTAGCAATTTGTGTAGTTTGAAGTATTTTAAACTAACGTAAAAGTAATTAGTTTTATGTTAGATTAGAAACAATGAAATGTTTTTGTAAGATGTTAAATTTAAAAAGTGACGAAAAAGAATGACAAGCGTTGTTCCTCACTCGTTTGAAGAACACGTGACTGTCTGAATGTTCGGACTTTTTCTATTATCTTTATATTTTATTATTAATATGGTCGTCGCTGGCGTGTTGCGGACGTTGTATTCTAAAGTAACAAGTGGTATCGTTATTTGTACACAAAGTATTAATATCACTAAATTGGACACGTTCCTCTTTAAGATATATGTCACTAGACTCGAAAATTATGTAAAAACATTTATATCACTTGAAAAATCATTAAAAAAATTAATTAAAAGTACTTGGCTTAATTTTTTTTTATTCAAGTTCACAGGATGCAGCAGTGCCTTTATAAATATCAAAGCAAGTTTCTCGTCAATTTTTTTTCTGAAAAAAGAAACAAAGAAGATGCATGAAGCTAAATGTCGCTCTGGAAAAGAATAATTTACCGCGTGAAATATTTGAATTATTATTTCATAGCTTCAATGAAAAGAAACACCAAAGCTTGCGAGATCGATCAATTTTTCAATTCCTCAATATCTGCGAAAATTTTGATCTTATATGGATTATAATCCATATAGTCCAAACTTAAACATATACTTCCTCAAAACATTTGAATTTTGCGACCTGAATATATAAATAAATAATTATTTTTTATTTTTATTTTTACCGGTTTTACCGATTGTTTATAATTTAAAAAAGGCACCTTATAGAATGCACCTTCAAATTTGACTCCTTTCTGCTTTTATTTTTTATTTTTAATGTTTTTTTCAAAAAATTATTTGTTAAATATATTTACAACGCTACAGAATCTAAGTGGCTATTGACAAAAACGATATGCAAAAAATTATTTTATTCCTTATTTCCATTGACTAGTAATTATATGCAGAATTGATCATCCCATATGATGAGCTCATTCCACACTTCGCCATATACGTCAGTCTTCTTCAGAGAGCGCACAAGAACAGTTCGGAGTTCGGGCGTGAAATATGGCGTAAAAGCGGCCAAACATAACCCTCCGAAATGAAAATATTTCATGTAATATCGTAAACTCGTTGAAAAAGGAAAACAAGATCACGAATAATTGGCGATCTTTCAATCGCCTTACAATAAATTTTATACAACAAATTTGAATATCGCCAAGCACAAAGGATATCAGCGAATAATGGCAAATACAGGAGTATTACCGTTCGTTCGAGGAGTAGATTTTAGTTGCAACGATTTTGGCGTAGGTTTTAGCCCTCAATTAAAATCAATAACGAAATAAAATAATATTTTCAATAAGAAACTTATTATCGTTATTTCCTTTCTGAAGAAAAAATCTTCTTAACCTGACAAATAGAGTTAACTGTGAACTGAAATAACTTCATTAAGTAGGTCACTTACTTTGGCAATGCAATGTTTTGTTTTTTCTTTTCAATAGATTTATGCATTTCGCGCTATAATTTATGTTTCATATAAATTGTAATGAATGTTTTTTTCACAGCATGGAAAATTTCCTGTGTCCGTACGTCTTATGACTGGGATACAATGGCTGAAACTAGATAAGACGAGTCTGTCCGAAATTCCTGAGGAAATGGGCAAATTACTCAAGCTGGTAAGAATTTTTTAGTTAAAACGATATCGATCGTTGTGTCGTAATTATTATTATTATTCTCTTTTTTATTTTTCTCTGTTTTTTCAGGAACACTTGTCTCTTGTAAAAAATAATTTAGAACGTCTCTTCGGAGAGCTAACGGAATTGGGATGTCTGAGGACACTAAACATAAGACACAATAATATTAAAACTAGTGGTATACCCGCAGAGTTATTCCATCTGGAGGAGCTCACAACGCTTGATCTTAGTCACAATAACTTGAAAGAAGTTCCAGATGGTTTGGAGAGAGCTCGATCTCTCCTCAATCTCAACCTCAGTCATAATCAGTAATTATTCATTTTCATTTTAATGGATGTTGGATTTGTGAAAATGATGTATTATTTAGAAATTTTTTTGCAGTTTTATAGAAGATTATTGAAATTTTTGAAACAATTGAAAACTGTTCCAAAAAAGTCATCTCCATCATTTCTTAGAATCTTTTCATATAAATAATTCTACATGGACATCCGCATATACATATATTTATATTGTTAACAAGCAAAAAATGATTTCTGTTTTACATAATTTTCACAAATTCAAGTAGGTGTAACTCTTTAAAAATTATTCGCAAAGTAAACAAAAATGTATTTCAGCATAGAAACAATTCCGAACACACTTTTCATACACCTGACGGATCTTCTGTTTTTGGACTTGAGTCACAATCAGTTGGAAACTTTACCTCCTCAGACTCGCAGGTTGGCCAATTTGCAGACCCTCAATCTCAACCATAATCCTCTTGGACATTTTCAACTCAGGTAAATTAAAGGTTGAAACAGGGTAGAGCTTATTTTTTTATACCAATTTTTTTTATGCATATTTTTTTTTGCTAATCGCAGACAATTACCATCTTTGATGAATTTAACAACTCTGCAAATGCGCAACACGCAGAGAACTCTACACAACATTCCATCGAGATTGGAGAGTTTGACGAATCTCCAAGAACTGGATCTATCTCAGAATGCTCTGCCGCGAGTACCGGACGCTTTGTACTCTCTACCAAACTTGCGTCGGCTTAATCTCAGTGACAACGATATTTCCGAATTATCAACGGCGATTGGTGAGTACCTAAGACTTGATGAAGGTTCCACTTTTATCTACATTCTTCACAATTTGATCATTTATAATTTTTGTTATAATATACATAATTTCAGAAATGTGGCAAAAGTTGGAGACACTAAATTTATGTCGAAACAAACTGACAGCTTTGCCAGTTTCGATCTGTAAAATATCGACGTTGCGACGATTGTATTTAAATGACAATATGCTGGACTTTGAAGGGATACCCTCCGGAATCGGAAAATTATCGTCCCTGGAAATCTTTTCAGCTGCGAAAAATCATTTAGAAATGATACCCGAAGGATTGTGCAGGTAAACAAAAGATTGTAGCGTTTTACGTACAAGGACACCCAAAAGAAGATGAATTCTATACACTCGTAAGCAATTTAAAAAATTATAAAAGGATAATATCAAATTTAGAGAAGATAATTTGTTTTAACTTTATACGTGATAGTTACAAGAACTAAAGAATTGTTATTTTTATATCTTTCTTTCACCATTGTCTCAATTTATTTATTTTTGAATGCTTTTAGATGTGGATCGTTGAAGCAATTGATACTCACTTGTAATCGACTGATAACACTACCAGACGCGATTCATTTATTGACGGACTTGGAACGTCTAGATCTTCGGGACAATCCAAATTTGGTGATGCCGCCAAAGCCAACGGAAATTCAACGAGGCTCTGGTGTTGAATTTTACAACATTGATTTTTCTCTTCAACATCAGTTGCGACTAGCGGGCGCGAAAGTACCAGCTCTCGCGCAAACCGCAAGTGCGTACTTTAATTAAATTTTTAATCAATTTATCCAAAATATAATTCATTTTTTGAAAATGTATTAAAACTTTCATTATCAATTTTCAGATAGCAGCAAAGATCCAATAGCACGAAAAATGAGACTAAGACGGAGACGAGATCAAGAAGAAGCGGATCAAGATCAAGCTAAAATTTTAAAAGTATGATTAAATTCTTTCATAAAATTAACTTTAGTCGAATCTTTAAAAAAGAAACGTCGCCTTTTACAGGGTATGAAAGACATCGCGACAGAAAAAAATAAAGAAAAAGGTCTCGAAGACACGAAAGCTGCAGAGTCTCTCAAGTGAGTAAAAATTATTTTCAAATTATCATATCAGAAATATTAACTATTTTTCTTTTATTGTAAATAGGCCAAAAAGATGGGATGAAACTCTGGAAAAGCCACCTCTAGATTACTCCGAGATATTTGATCAAGACGCAGGTCGTGTGCCCGGTCTCTCAATTTGGGAAATTGAAAATTTCCTTCCAAATCAAATTGAAGAAGTTGCTCATGGTAAATTTTACGAGGGAGACTGCTACATTGTATTGAAGACTGGGGTTGATGAGAGTGGCTCTCTAATTTGGGCTATTTATTTCTGGATTGGAGAAAAGGCGACGGTAATTTCCAATATTAAATATTTTTCGAGATAAAATCGACAATTTTTAAATGAGAGATTATCTTTTGTGTCACAAATATATCTTTATGGTCTTCATTACTCGGTTTTCCAAACACCAACACGATTTATATGCCTACCAAATAATAAAATGATTATTGTTTGACAACAGCTGGATAAGAGAGCATGTGCAGCGATTCATGCTGTGAATTTGCGCAATTTTCTCGGTGCCCAATGTCGGACGATTCGAGAAGAGCAGGGTGATGAATCCGACGAGTTTATAATGCTGTTCGATTCTGATATAACGTACATCGAAGGAGGAAGAACATCATCAGGTTTTTACACCGTTGAGGACACAGTGAGATAATCTTCATAAATAATTTTGTTTACTCGTATTTCACATAAAAAAATAATTCCAAAAGCGAACAAAAATTAATCATACTTATATTTTCGTTTACGTTCAACAGCCAGCCGTAAGAAGACTGTATCGTGTTCACGCCGCGGGTGCGTCGATACATCTCGAACCTGTGACTGTATCCATCGAGAGCCTCGATCCCAATTACGTCTTCGTCCTCGATACCGGCAACAAGATATTCATGTGGTACGGCACTAAAGCAAAGAACACGCTCAAATCCAAAGCTCGATTAATGGCTGAGAAGATAAATAAGAACGAGAGGAAGAATAAAGCAGAAATCATTACGGAGATCATGGAAACGGAATCCGAAGATTTTTGGATCAGTTTGGGTTGTGAACCAGCTCCTCAAACAATAAAAGTACAGTTTTTTTCTATTTTTTATTTGTTTCTATATATCGTAAAAAAATCACTCCTAATGTTCATTTAATTTAGGAGCACGTTGATCCTGATTTCACTCCAATTGTTCCTCGTCTTTATCAAGTTCGACTTGGTATGGGCTATCTGGAACTACCTCAGGTTGAGGTTCCTCATGGAAAGCTTACGAATACTCTTCTTAACAATCGAAATGTTTATATACTCGATTGCTATCTGGATCTTTACGTTTGGTATGATTTTAATCTAAAAATGCATTTAAGTTCAGATTAATGTAAAATATTAGCGAAAAATGAAATAAACGTTTTTTTAGGTTTGGAAAAAAATCTACCCGGCTCGTTCGAGCTGCAGCTGTGAAACTTTCACAAGAATTGTTTAACATGATAGAGAGACCGCCTTATGCGATGGTAACGAGACTCCAGGAAGGCACTGAATCGCAGGTAATGATCGAATTCACGAAAAACCGATATTTTCTCATTTTGTGCATCAATTCTTCAGTAAATTACAATTTCAAAAAATTTAATATTTACGTAATTCTCTTTAGATATTTAAATCCAAATTCACTGGTTGGGATGAAGTGATCGCTGTCGATTTCACGAGAACGGCTGAATCCGTAGCAAAAACTGGAGCAGACTTGACTAAGTGGGCGAAGCAGCAAGATACAAAGGTAATCAATGAAGAAAAGATGGAAAACAACATATATTGAAAAAGTGATTAACAATTAAACTAATCAAAATATCTCATCAGGCTGACCTAGCAGCACTGTTCATGCCACGTCGACCGCAAATGTCAACTTCAGAAGTGGAACAATTAATGACCGAATGGAGCGAAGATTTGGAAGCCATGGAAGCTTTTGTCCTGGAAAAACGAAAATTCGTTCGTCTACCAGAAGATGAGCTCGGCCATTTTTACAGCGGGAACTGTTACGTTTTTCTTTGCAGATATTGGGTGGTACGTGAAATGTGATTAATACACTTTCATTTCCAACATGGAATGAAGTAAAAAAAAAAGGAGGAAAATTCGACAGCCAATTGATAAAACATAAATGAAATTATTAATATGTGATAATATTATCATTCAATGAATGCAGGCATTGGAGGTTGGGGAAAACGACGATGCTGGTGGCGAGGAACAGTATGAGGATGATATTCACTGTATCATGTATTTCTGGCAAGGTCGAGATGCGGGAAATATGGGCTGGCTTACATTTACTTTCGGGTAACATATTTTACTTTCAAATTCAATTTTACTTGCAACGCAATTACTAAAATTATATCAATTTTCAATTAAAGTATGCAGAAGAAGTTTAAGTCTATATTCGGCGAGAAACTGGAAGTTGTAAGGACGCACCAGCAACAAGAGAATTTAAAATTTATGGCGCACTTCAAGAGAAAATTTATCATCCATCAAGGAAAGAGAAAACAGCCGAAACCTCCTGGCTCTAACGGAGTTGAATTCTTTCATTTGAGACGGAACGGAAGTGCCTTGTGTACAAGACTCGTACAAATACAGCCGGACGCGAGCCTGTTAAATTCTGCTTTTTGGCAAGTTCCCATATTTAGAAAATGTTATCTCATATTCGTAGAAAAATATATCGCTAATTTTATCCCCCTTCGATTATACAGTTATATTCTAAATGTACCGTTCAACAATGACGATCAGACGGGTATAGTTTACGTTTGGATAGGATCTAAAGCGGACGCTGACGATGTTCGATTGGTGCAAAAAATAGCTGAAGAAATGTTCAATAACGTAAGCTAACGAGAAAGATCGAAATATTTTTTGGCACGATTCGTTTGATAATTTTTTACATTATTTTTACTTTACTTTACTGTTACAGCCATGGATGAGTCTTCAAATCTTGAATGAGGGTGAAGAGCCTGACAACTTCTTCTGGGTTGGACTGGGCGGGAAGAAACCGTACGAGACTGATGCAGAGTACATGAATTACACGAGACTGTTCAGGTGTTCGAATGAAAAGGGTTATTTCGTTATCAGTGAAAAGTGTACAGACTTCTGCCAGGTAAATATATCGTCTTGCTCATTGAGTTTTGACTTCCTCAAAATAAATGTTGCCATAAAAAATCACTTTTGACTTCATTGGAAGTTTGATTATCTGATAAAAGAGTGAACTAAAAAGAAACTAATTTTCTTTGAACAGGACGATCTTGCTGACGACGATATCATGATATTAGACAATGGTGAGCAAGTATTCTTATGGCTAGGCGCTCGTTGTTCCGAGGTTGAGATAAAACTCGCCTACAAATCCGCACAAGTTTACATCCAACATCTGAGAGTGAAACAACCTGAGAAACCTCGTAAATTGTTCCTAACGGCAAAAGGCAAGGAATCGCGGCGTTTTACAAAATGCTTCCACGGCTGGGGGATCCACAAGAAACCTCCAGAATAAAATATTTCTCGCTTCTCATTCATTTTGCTCATCGAACGAACAATGGTGCTTCGCCGAAACGACTCTGACACTCATTTTTATCATTTTTTTAAACTTGTATTTATGTTTTTTCGCCAAGGCGAGAAAATTCTTGGAGCTGTTACAATATTGCTCCTTCGGCAAGCGTATCTTCACAATCGCTCAACTATTATTTATTTTAGTTTGTTAGGGATAAGTTATTCAACAAGCGAAATGGAAGACATCATTTTAATGATGTGCGGTAGAACAAATAAGGAAATATCATCTAATGTGAAATGATATTTCCTTGGACTACAAAACATCGCCGATGTAACAGAAAATCATTGATAATTGTATTTATACATAACCACAAGTCTGAACAATTGAATTATGATAAATAAATAATTATTAATATATATATATATATATATATATACATGTGCGAATTTATTTTGTCAACACTTTAGCGTAAAAAAAATAGAAAAATTAAATAAAAAATTAAAGAAAAAAAGCGTATATTCGCGTTCAGATTTCAAGGTTTGTGCGAAAAAATTGGAGACCTCTGCTAGGCAAGATGATTCTCCTCGACGACTGTTCACCGGATCGGGTAACATCTTCGACTCGGATAACGTGGACTTTGAATTAGAAGTCATAACTAATCGTCGTCGTCGTCATCGTCGTCCGATGGTACAAAGAGATCGTTTTCCTCCAGGAAATTGGCTACGTACTTGCTGATCATCGCGCCGATGAAGAGCCCGATCGAGACGCTGCCGATAACCCCAACAATTCCGAACGGTGAGGCGTTCGGTGCTGGAAGGATCGCTCCCGCTTTTGTCGTAGTCCCGTCGTAGTAACTCGCTGCTCCTACTTTCATTTTCGCCAACGCTTCAGCGTGATCGTGATACTTTCTCACTGTTCGAAATGAAACGATTGCTCGATTTAAAACCATCGTGTTATATACTCGTTGTCCGGGCTCACGTCGGAATTGTCGCCGTTCCTTATTTGCTCGAACTATTTTGGTTGCGATCTCTTGAAAATTTTCGACCAGACTTCTATACTTTCGCTTTCCTAAGGTTAACTACCTCCCACTTTTTTACATTGTTATTTTTTTCAATCAATTCCAGGTTGATTGTCAAAAACGAATGAGAGGAACGATTTATAATAGCGTATCTTTTGTTCGATATCTTGCAAGCGGCAAGAACCAACAATAACTGCCAACGGCAGTCAAGACATCGAGAAAACCAATTGATATTGATAGATCATCCAACTGGGATAAAAAAGTACATATTGCGGGTGGAGGGTATTTTTGGCAGAGAGGGAGAAGTTCACGGTTGTAATTTTCTCGTACCCGTGACCAATGAAATCGCATCGTTTTGCTCGCGTATTGTCGCTCAGCGATTTCATTGGAGGATGAAACTTTGACGTCATTTCAGCAGGTAGTGACACCTGGCGTTGCGAATTGACCTCCCAGTGCTGCTGCGGATCGAAGGGCGGTCAAACGACAAAACTGCGACTGTCAAATATTGTCAACGAATGATATGCATTCAGCGATCTCTGCCACGACGGGATGAAAAAAGAGTATGTAAGGAGTTCTTCGCCGATAATTCGTTTTGCATTCATTTTTTTTATGAAATAAATAAAAATATATAATTCCGTTTATTAGTTGAAAACGCTGAATTCGAGTCACGTAGGATACGTGCGTAGCAGCATATATAAAACATCGTATATAGAGTGTACGGCATGACTGTGTTATGATTATCGTCCGGTGGACAAATGTGTCTTAATCGTGAAAGATTTCAGGTCTGATATGGAAACGTAATTAAATTGGCCCGTTGCTGCCAATTCTCGAAGAAGCAGTGAATATATACGAATATATCTTACCTGTTTTAATCCGCCGAACGAATGATTACATGCGATAAAAATGGACGTCGTTACTACCAGTCTAGAAGCTCTGATACGTGAGTAAAATACTTTTGTTTCTGCGGAAATAATTTAATTGATATAAAATATGAAACATTTTCAGAGAGAGCAACAAATCCTCGAAATGAGAAACCGGACATTGCTGCGATAGAAGCATTTTGCGTTATGCTTGGGAAGGAGTCCCAAGGTGCTCAAGTTGCGAGTAGACTTTTGGCAACCTCTGTACAATCTTCTGTAGAGAAAGAAGCTCTGCAAGCGCTTACTGTGAGTATTTGTTACTTGAGAATAAATGAAAAGACGTGTCCTTCATAAATTTGGCCTCTTTTGCATGCAGTTACTGGACACTTGCATGAAAAGATGCGGGCGTACGTTTCATGCGGAGATAGGCAAGTTTCGCTTCCTCAATGTCATGATAAAGCTTATATCACCCAAGTATCTCGGTAACGAAACATCGACGAGCGTGCGCCAGAAAATTCTTGAACTTCTGCATGCCTGGGCGAGAGATTATCCCAAAGAAGCGAAAATCAAAGCTACTTATGAGATGTTGAAGAAACAAGGGATAATAAAGGTGATTTTAATCAGAGAATTGGAAAAGAATTAAGAACAGTGAATGAAACAAGAAATAGAAGATTGACAAAGAAAGTGGGTATAATTAATTTTTCATTTTTGAAAATAGGATCCGGTGTCGCCTGTTCAAAACATCTCAGATTGCACAAGTAAAACGAGTAAAGCAAAAAATTCTATTTTCGAAAACGAGGAAAATACAAAATTCCTGCAAGAACTTCTGAGAAGTAAAGATCCCTTGAACTTGCAATTGGCCAATAAACTGATCAAGTCCATGGTTAAAAATGTAAGTAGGAAATGTAAAAGGTTAAAAACTTTGTTTATGTATGATTTTTATTTATTTCTGTCAGGATGAGATGAGGGTACAAAGGAATCGTCAGAGGAATATGGAATTGGAATCAGTGCACGCTAACGTGAAGCTCCTGTCAGAAATGTTGGATTCGTACGATCGTGAAAAAAGTAGTAACGAGGATGTGGAATTGATGAAAGAGCTATACGATTCTTGCGAACGTTTGAAACCGACGGTAACGAGACTCGCCTACGAGAGCCAGAATGACGAGATAATCGGTAAGTAAGTTACAAAGATTTAATTTCGTTGAAGAGATTTGTATGAAAGGTCAAACTAATTTATCTAATCCATAAACCACAGGGGAAGTAATCGCAGCGAACGAAGAATTGGGCAAAGTTTTTGAAAAGTACACGTCAATAATGATCCTGGGCCAGGGTAGAAATCATCAACCTGCAGCGACAAACGCCTCTACATCGCTCCTTGATCTTTTCTCACCAACGGATTCAGTCCAGGAATCGAGCGGAAAAAATCCCGAGCCTAGCTCAGCCGATACAAAAACCGATATGGACGTGCTCAATTGTATATTCAGTTCCCTAGGAACTACTCCTACTTCGTCTCTCGATCCATCGTCATCGAATGCCCAATTGACATCCACTATTTCGGATTCAAATATTATGCACCCTGTGAATGTTTCCTGTATCGCAAAGACCAAAGGTTTGTTATTTATATTGGTACGAAAAATCGATATTAACCGCTTCTTATTCTCGTCCTTTCAATTTTTTCTCATTTGCATTGAATGTAGAAACGCAAAACTCGGCTGCGAGCCTTGATAGCAAAGCAAAGGCTCTAGAGGATCTCAATCAACTCGGCGAATCATTGCTTAAAGAGAGCCTTTCACAAGGTACAACTGGTATTGGTAAAAATAATTTTTCTAACCTGAGGTAAATTATGGTTTCTTTTACAAAGCCGACTATACTTTATTTTTCGGATAGTTGCAAATGTAATGATTTTCAGTCAATCTACAAAGGAGAGTTGCGTGAAACTGGACAGTACTTCGTTGATGCAAGTTGATCCGCTCTCGTCGAGTGCGTACGGTGTTAAATCTCTGAGCAGCGATTTATTATCTACCCGGTCCGAAAACTCTTTAACGAACGAGCAAAGCGTGACAAAGCACGGCATTAGCAAAGAATTGAAACAACAAATTTACGATATGATAAACAATGATGATGATGATGCGATGCTCGATGCACGCTCATCACCTACATCTCAGAAAGTAAATAGTCGCCCAACGAATGATAACGACGACGAAAAACGCAGCGCGATCGTCGAATCGTCAAGTACGGAAAGTGAAATAAAACCTTTGACTGATATACACGTGACCATCGATAGCATCAAGCCAGGTAATCGATCTTACGCTATTAAACATAATTCATGTATAACGAATTTATTTTAAATACTTATAATATCTAACGGCAGGCACGATCCCACCGTTGACTGTGATTGAGGAGAAAAATGGTATTTCGGTAGTTCTCCATTTTGCCAAAGGTAGTCCACGACCGGATGTAACGGTTATTGTGGTTACGACAATGAGCAAAAATCCGAAGCCTTTGAGCGCTTATCTCTTTCAAGCGGTTGTACCCAAGGTAATTGTCAGATTTTTGGTTTTTTGGGTTGGAGTCAACCTCGCTTGAAATTTATATCTATTTTTTTTTCTCAGCAATGCAAGTGTAGGCTTCAACCACCTTCCGGAACTGAATTGCCAGGACACAATCCATTTTTGCCACCTTCGGCAATCACGCAGATAATGTTGATCGCCAATCCACAAAAGGTCGCTCTTATAGCAATCGTGACGATCTTCACGTCTCATTTTACATTGCAATGGAATGTTGAATTTCATGTCGTTTTTTTTTCAATTACAGAGTCCATTATCTCTAAAGTTCATGCTGAGCTACATGTTGGACGATGAGACGTTTACTGAAATGGGACAAGTAGACAAATTACCCACGGTTGACTGAAGTCAGATGTTTAATATTATGAATTTTTGTGTTTATATATCGTGTTGAGCTCAACAAGGATGCGATCTCGAGCGTATGTGTAGACTAATGGAAAAGAGAGAAAACAAAAAATAGAAAAATATACCATTCCATCTCGGAAAATCTGCTTGACCGTTGTAGTTTATCGCTTTTTTTCCGTTTGTATTCATGAAGGGGGTGTTATGATTTGATCTCGAAACGCGAGAGCTGTGACTGGTTTTTGATGTCCCAGATATTCTCTTTCCACCGTGCCCGTTGAAACGTTCCAAAGTCTGGATACGCCATCCGACGAGGCTGAATATTAAAATGCTTGTTATTGAAAATGAAACATTCAAGACTTACAATTCTCTAATAAAGTTTGAATAACAACCTGTGAAAACGTATTGAGAATCGGCACTAAAAGCTGCATCCCATACCCAACGTTTAGCTTCATGCTTTAGTACTTGCACCTCGGAAAAATCTGTCGTTTTCCAAATTCTAGCAGTCTGATCGGCTGATGTTGTAATTAAGAGGCTAAAAAAGTTCGAGATGTAATAGAATATTCAGAGAAAATTTCGAAAGAATAGTAAATGATTCTTTAGCATTTATGAAGGTGCTTGGACTACTCACGTAGAGTCTGGACTGAATTTACAGCGGAGAGCATAACGTTGGTGCGCGGAAATTTTGTGACGTGGATTCAGTCTCGTAGGCTCGTTACCAGTTCCTCCCGTGAGGGCCCAGACATAACAATTCCCTTTATTATTTACAGCAGCCATATAAGTAGCGTCTGGATCTATTGCTATATCTTGGATAGAAGCTTCAGCTTCAGGAATCTGAAAATTAAAATGGATGAATAAATTGAAAAAATAAAATGTCTCAGGCAGTTGTAAACATCGAAAAATAAAAATGTAAAACTTATATGAACGAAGTTATTGAACGAAATTATAAATAAACTACTCAATGGGTACATTAGAAAATTGTACAAAAAGCAGTGTACATAATCACTGAATGGTTGAAAATAAATTCAAGAATAATTATTTTGAGTGATGAATAAAGTAATAAAAGTACTGTGATTAGTACCAATTGTTCGTTGTGATCTGATCGAAGATCCCATAAGTGAATTATACCACTTTGATCTCCGATCATCAATTCGGACTGATTGGGATGTAAAAAGACACAATTTACAGGAGCAGAAACTTGGAACACTCTGTAAGGATGAAAGCTGCTTGATCTGAAAACAGAAAATCCCCAATATTGTCTCTGTTGTTTAGTCACCATTAATTTAATGTTAACTGGAAAAAATAAAAAAATGAAGACCTGAGATCGAAGAGTCTAGCTGAGCAATCTTCACCTCCTGCGTACATCCATTTTCCATCTTCCTATAATAAAAAATTAGAACATTTAAATCTCAATGTTATTTTATTGTAGAATATAACAAAATACAATGTCATTCCTATATGTAATAGAATATTCAATCAATAGAATGGACTATATCGTATTCTTATGTTTTATTATTTAAAAAACCAAAATTCCAACCTGAAAGCCTAGACAAGTAACGTTTTTTGAGGCACCATCGTAATTAATAACAGTATTAGGACTACTGGCTGTAAGATCATACATGAGGATACTCTGATATCCAGCGGCTGCTATGACATTCCGATCCGGAGTGATGTCGAGCGCGTTGACTTGCTGAAAGATAAGAAATTCTGATGAGCTGGAATGTACGATTCGTATGAGAAAATAAATTTATTCTTTTCACAGAACTTACCGAAATAGTATGCTGCAGCGTCCTTTGACAGATTCCTTTGTTCGCTTGCCATATTTTGATTGTATGATCGTAACCTCCGGTAACAAGCAACACTTTTCCATTTGTCGACGACGATCCTTCGACCGTCATTTTTAACCTTTCACCCTAACCTATCACTAGTACGTATTTATAATTAATTCGTTCTCTTCGATGACTTAACAATAATTAGTGTTATCTCTTACTTTCTCTTTCCATTAACGTGAACAAAATAAACTGGGCAAAAGATGAACGAAGAAATTACATTCACACGGTGAATTTGTTTAGTTTTTCAACCCCTATAAGCATGGAACGATCGGAATGAGCAAAATTTGAGCACCACTGAATCGCTGCTGCTTCCATCTTGTGACGTATTCCGAAGGGTGCTCTTCTGCTCTTTTTAGGAAACGGATTGGTTTTTGTATATTCTGCATATTCTATATGTATACGGTATACGTAATTACTAAGTAAACAAACAATAAAATATAAATAAAATTGAAACACTAATAATACTTTTCTGCCAAATATCATTATCTCGTTTAATGTAGACGAATAAACATTAATCATTTAAACTCTAAATACAAATCAGTATTAATGATAATTACAAAATTAAGGAGAATATTTAACGTGTCGTGTTGAAATTATCAAGTTCACTAAATTTGTATGTATTTGTATGTATATTTATATACGAACATATCTCGTATTTATTCACTTAAATAAGTACCTACTTTACAATTTGTATACACGATACACATATATGATTATTAATTACAACAAGATGATTTTTCTCAAATTTTTTTACAAAATAACGTTTCGGTTAGATCATTATGTTGAAGCGAGCGGTGTTCATTTGATGGATGGAACAGAAGAGGGAAGCGTTCTGGTGTGTTAGTGATGGAGACCAGCAATTTTTAACTTTTTTGGATGGCGTATTGCTCTTCCTGTTTCACTATCCGATGATTCGGATTCGCTGTCGTTGTATCCTCCAATTCCCACGGAATCAGATTTTGAAACTTCACAAGACTCAGCAGCAAAATTTCCAGTGATCTTCGCTTTTTCCAGAGTGCGAACTTTTAAATATAAATGAATGATTAATATTTTAATTTGATCAATATCAAGAATAATATATCATTACGGAGATGACAGTAAGCTCGAATGATACTAAGATGAAGGGACTTACTTTGAGACTCTAGTAAATTGTTTTGTCTCTTGAGGTCGTCTATATCTTGTTGGTGCGAAGAATTCTTGCGTCGCATAAATTGTATGTATTCGGCAGCCTTTTTAAGAATTTGTGCTCTACTTGCTACTTTTTCACCCTGCAGCGCTGGTACTGTGTCTCTTAGACTCGAAAAGCTGTCTTTGATGTGATCTCTTCTCTTTCTTTCCAATGCGTTGTGATGAGCTCTCTTCTCAGCCTAGCAATAATAATATTCCATAAAATATTTTCATAATGTACCAAAGCACACAAACAATCTTCAACTGATCCATTATAAGAAACTGTAAAATTCTCGACAATCTTTTCATCAACATTTGTGAATTATTCATTTTGGAAGATTAATTATTCACGATTAACAATTTCTAACCTTCGTTCGAGTTCAATACCCAATACGACATATATTCTCATCGACATAAAAAACTTGAACCAGGAAAACAAGTGATAAGATTTATACTTTCTTACCTGGGAGTAATATTGAGTATTGTTTGAATGCCTCTGTCTTGAATCCGAGTCGTCTCCTTCCTGGGCATGCCGTAACGCACGAGAGAGACATATGAAAAAGAAACAAACAAAGTAAACGAAGATAAAAGCATTCGAGATATACAGTGTAATTACGCGCAAAATAATTCATTCCAAACTCACGTCACTCTCGATGTCGATGTCACGGTCATCGTCACTCATTCTTGTTAATTTTAAGTAAATATCACGTGAACAATTATTAATTTTCCTTTATTATATTGCTCAGACACCTGCGACAACTATAGTTCGCGAATAGTTTGTTGACTGACTGGCATGAGTGATGAGTGGATCACACAGTAAAACAGGTTGACCAACCTAAAATGTCAAGGGTCGCGATCGTCTAGGGAAAGTAGAAACGGGAACGGGGTATAGAAAAAGTTACTAGCAAGTGGTTATTTATTTATGTACCGATAGATGGTCATGAAAATTTTATTTGTTACTACTCCGCGCGTTCCGATTGGTGCGCGCCCCTCCGATAATTATCGTCTTTTTTTCTGATTTTGTTCGTTTTCATTAAAATAAAGAGCGTCATTTAGCAATGTAATTATAAATGGAGTCAATAAATGATGTTTTTTTTAAACATAAAAAAAAAGATAAAAGGAAAAACTGACTGTTTTTCATTCGCAAAAGGTCTTACACTTGTTGGTCCCATGCGAATTGTGTGGCAATGAAAAGTCTCCTTACGTTTCCACTTCTTTTTGAACATTCGTTAAACTTGAAAATGAAAAATTATCACAGTACTGTGGTTTATTTAAGTCGACAAAAAGCGTACTTTTTCGCTTTGTCATTTTTTAATTGTCAGCGTAACTTCGCTTTTGGGACTAACGAGTCGAGAAACACCGACTTCTTCGCGCTCTCGGTGTATATTACCACTTCGCGGTCTTCCATTGGTAATGCCTTGCACTTATCCGTCCCTTGCGAATCGTGGCAATGAAAAGTATTCTTACGTTTCTACTTCTTTTTAAACATTCGTTAGACTTCAAAATAAAAAATTATCACAGTACTGTGGTTCAT